>JAVSCE010021963.1:0-75647 GCA_032199065.1 Smutsia gigantea | reverse complement strand
TATTTTGATAGGGATTGCATTGAATCTGTAGATTGCTTTAGGTAGGATGGTCTTTTTGACAATATTAATTCTTCCTATCCATGAGCACAGGATATGTTTCTATTTATTGGTATCTTCTTTAATTTCTATTATGAGTGTCTTGTAGTTTACAGAGTATAAGTCTTTTACTTCCTTGGTTAGGTTTATTCTTAGGTATTTTATTCTTTTTGATGCAGTTGTGAATGGAATTGTTTTCCTGATTTCTCTTTCTGCTAGTTCACCATTAGTGTATATGAATGCAACAGATTTCTGTGTATTAATTTTGTATCCTGCAACTTTTCTGAATTCAGATATTAGATCTAGTAGTTTTGGAGTGGATTCTTTAGGGTTTTTTATGTACAGTATCATTTCATCTTCAGTTTGACTTCTTTTTTACCAATCTGGATGCCTTTTATTTCTTTGTGTTGTCTGATTGCCGTGGTGAGGAACTCCAAAAGTATGTTGAATGAAAGTGGAGAGACTGGGCATCCTTATCTTGTTCCTGATCTTAAAGGAAAGGTTTTCAGCTTCTCACTGTTAAATATGATGTTAGCTATGGGTTTGACATATATGGCCTTTATTATGTTGAAGTACTTGCCCTCTATACCCATTTTGTTGAGAGTTTTATCATGAATGGATGTTGAATTTTATTGAGTGCTTTTTCAGCATCTATAGAGATGATCATGTGGTTTTTCTCCTTTTCGTTTTTGTGGTGGATGATGTTGATGTATTTTCTAATATTGTCCCATCCTTGCATACCTGGAATAAATCCTACTTAATCATGCTGGACGATCTTTTTAATATATATTTGAATTCTGTTTGCTAATATTTTGTTGAGTATTTTTGCATCTGTTCATCAGGGATATTCGTCTGTAATTTTCTTTTTTTGTGGTGTCTTTGCCTGGTTTTGGTATTAGAGTGATGCTGGCCTTATAGAATGAGTTTAGAAGTATTCCCTCCTCTTCTACCTTTTGGAAAACTTTAAGGAGGATGGGTATTAGGTCTTCACTAAATGTTTGATAAAATTCAGCAGTGAAGCCATCTGGTCTAGGTGTTTTGATCTTAGGTAGTTTATTGATTACCAGTTCAATTTCACTACTGGTAATTGGTCTGTTCAGATTTTCTGTTTCTTTCTGGTTAGCCTTGGAAGGTTGTATTTTTCCAGAAAGTTGTCCATTTCTTCTAGGTTATCCAGTTTGTTAGCATATAATTTTTATAGTATTCTCTCATAATTCTTTGTATTTCTGTGGTGTCCATAGTGATTTTTCCTTTCTCATTTCTGATTCTGTTTATGTGTGTAGAGTCTCTTTTTTTCTTGATAAGTCTGGCTAGGGGTTTATCTATTTTGTTTATTTTCTCAAAGAACCAGCCCCTGCTTTCATTGATTCTTCCTATTGTTTTATTCTTCTTGATTTTATTTATTTCACTCTCTAATCTTTCGATCCCTTTTTCTCTCTCTCTTATTCTTCTGGTACCCATATAATATGAGTATTGTTCTGTTTGGATTGACCACATAGTTCTCTTAGTATTCTTTCATTCTCAGAGATCCTTTTTTGTCTCTGTGCCTCAGCTTCTTTGTATTCCTCTTCTCTAATATCTGTTTCATTTATTGTCTTTGGGTTTAAAGTGAGTCTTTTGTAGGCAGCATATAGATGGGTCTTCTTTTTTTATCCATTCAGTGACTCTATGTCTTTTAATGGGTGCATTCAGACCATTTACATTTAGGGCGAATATCAATAGGTATGTACTTATTGCCATTGCAGGCTTTGGATTCATGGTTACTGAAGGTTCAAGCATAACTTCCACTATCTAAGGGTCTAACTTAACTCAGTACGCTATTACAAACACAATCTAAAGGTTATTTTTTTCTCCCCCTTTTTCTTCCTCCTCCATTCTTTATATATTAGGTATCATGTTCTGTCCTTTTTGTCTATCCCTTGGCTGACTTTGAGGGTAGTTGATTTAATTTTCCACTTGCTTAGAATTTAATTAATTGTTCTACTTTCTTTACTGTGGTTTTATTACCTCTGGTGACAGCTATTAAACATTAGGAACACTTCCATCTATAGCAGTCCCTCCAAAATACACTGTAAAGACGGTTTGTAGGAGGTAAATTCTCTCAGCTTTTGCTTATCTGGAAATTGTTTAATCCCTCCTTTAGATTTAAAAGAAAATCTTTCTGTATAAAATATTCTTCATTCAAGACCCTTCTGCTTCATTGCATTAAGTGTATCATGCCACTCCCTTCTGGCCTGTAAGGTTTCTGCTGAGAAGTCTGATGATAGCCTGATGGGCTTTCCTTTGTATGTGATCTTATTTCTCTCTCCGGCTGCTTTTAATAGTCTGTCCTTATCCTTGATCTTCACCATTTTAATTATTATATGTCTTGATGTTGTCTTCCTTTGGTCCTTTGTGTTGGGAAATCTGTGCACCTCCACGGCCTGAGATACTATCTCCTTCTCCAGATTGGGGAAGTTTTCAGCAATTACCACCTCAAAGACACTTTCTGTACCTTTTTCTCTCTCTTATTCTTCTGGTACCCATATAATACAAATATTGTTCCATGTGGATTGGTCACACAGTTCTCTCAGTATTCTTTCATTCTCAGAGATCCTTTCTTCTCTCTGTGCCTCAGCTTCTTTGTATTCCTCTTCTCTAATATCTATTTCATTTATTGTCTCCTCCACCCTATCTAATCTGCTTTTAAAACCTTCCATTGTATGTTTCATTTCTGATAGTGTGTTCAGTAATGAATGGCTATGTGAGCGGAATTCATTCCTGAGTTCATGAATATTTTTTGTACCTCAATGAGCATGTTTATGATTTTTATTTTGAAATCTCTTCCAGGAAGATTCATGAGATCGGTTTCATTTGTCTCTTTTTCTGGTGTATGTAGGATTTTGCTTTGCACCAGGTTCCTTTGATGTTTCATATTTGTATGTGGCACCATCTAGTGCCCAGAAGCTCTACTCTCTCGAGCTGCTCAGCCCCTGGAGCAATGTCGGGGTTTGCAGGGGAGCCATGTTGGTGCCTGTGGAAAGGAAAGAGCTGTTTCCTTCTTTCTGGCTGGTATGCCTGTCTCCATTGCCAGAACCAGTGGGCTGAACACACAGGTATAAGCCTCTGTGCTTTGCATTTGTAGCTGCTGTAGGTGGGGCTTCTCTCTTGCTGGCCTGATGCCAGGGCAGGGTTTGCTGTTTTGAAAGCCAGGTGTGGGCTGGCCAGGAGGAAGGCGCAGCAGGCTGCATATCACAGATGGGGACCTTGGAGCCACGTAGCCAGCCAGTGGGATGGAGCGCCTGAATATCTTGAAATTTCCCAACCTGCTGAGCAGAGTACACCCAGACAATTTTGTCTACCTGTCCTTTCTCCTGAGCAGTAAGCTCTGTGCAATCCTTGCCCCTTTAGCAGCCCTCTCACTGTTAGGAAGTCTCTCAGACTTCCCACCTTTGTTGTGTTCCAGAGTAGCCGGATATGGATCCCTGTTTTTCACAGATGGCTGGAATTTCAGTCTCTCCAGGTGTTCTGCCTCTTTTCGCTTTCCAACACCCCTAATTACCAGAGTGCCATGCAGTGTAGGTTTGTGCCCCCAGAGCTAGGTGTTCAGCAGTCCCAGACCTCCATTCCCTCCCTGGTCCGTTTCTCTTCTTCCTGCTGGTGAACCGGGGTCGGGAAAGGGCTTGGGTCCCCCTGGGTCATGGCTTTGGTACGTTACCCTGTTCTGTGAGATTTATTCTTTTCTCCAGGTGTATGCAGTCTGGCGCAGCCTTCTTTCTTGTTGCTTTTTCAGGATTAGTGTATTAATTATATTTTTGTATTATATGTGGTTTTAGGAGGAGGCCTCTGTCTCATCTCTCACAGCGCCATCTTTAATCCTCCACCTTCTTTTTCTTTAGCTCAAAAGTATATATCATTGGGAAAATCATCTTTGTGAGCTCACATGTTTTGAGATTAAAAAGAAAATTTTGAATTGCTCACCTAAAACATTGTTTATGTACTATATATTCTAGTATTGAATATACCCTAAAAGTAGTGGGATACTTGACAACTTAGAAAATATTGTAATGGGTTATATTTATCCTCCACCTACACTGTTATTTTGTTTTTGATGAGGAATCAAAGACCTATCAAAAAGGTAAAGAATAAGCCAGAGATTGACAAAAGGATAAAGAAAACAGGACCTAACTGAATGTTGTTTCGAGAAGCATATTCTAAAATGAAGACACAAACAAATAGAAAGTAAAAGGTTATACTATGCAAAAGAGTATACAAAAGCTGTTGTGGCTTCCTTTTGGAAAACATAAACTTGAGTATTACCAGAGGGGCTAATTTTTTTTTAATGATTAAAGAGTTAATTTCTCAATAAAACATAACAATATTAAAAATAGATGCACTCATTAAACTGCCAAATACTTGAAGCAAAAATTGACTCAAATTAAGGGAGAAACATAGGAATCCACAATCATAGCTGGAACCTTTAACATATTTCTCTCAATAATTTATAATGCAAAAAAATTACACATTTGTAAACAAATGCAGACTACATATTCTCAAGTACACATGTAACATTCATATAGATACATCATATGCTGGGTCTTTTAAATAAATCTCAGTAAATTTCAAAGGATTGAATTTATGCAGAGTATGTCCTCAACAGTGCTAAGTTAGAAATAAGAAAAAATGTGGCATCTAGAAAATCCTCAAATACCTGGAAATTAAAAATCAAAGTAACCCTTAGATCAGAGAACTCACAAGGGAAATTGAAAAAGAAAATTGAACTGAATGATAATGAAAACACAACAGATCAAAATTTGTGGAGTGCACCTGAAGAATTTAAAGGCCTAAAATCAATGATCTATGCTTATATATTAAGAACTAGAAAAGAGCAAATTAAACCCAAACTAAGTAAAAGAAAGGAAATAATAGAAATAAGATTTTTTAAATTGATGAAATAGTAATAGACAAAAATAGAAAATATTAACATACTCAAAATTTGATTTTTTGGAAAGATTAGTAATATTAATAACCCTTAGCAACACTGATTGAGAAAGAGAGAAAACCCAAATTACCAGGAATATCAGGATGAAAGAGGGGCATCGCTACATCTCCAGTCATTAAAAGTAAGGAGATACTATGGACAACTTTATGCCAATAAATGCTATAACTTAGATGAAAGGGACAAAGTCCTTTAAAAACACAATATATCAAAACTAACACAAAAAGAAATTAAAAAAATCAAAATAGCCATTACCTAATAAATGGAATCTGTAATTTAAGAATTTTGTACAAATACCCTCCAATATTAGCTTCACTAGCGAACTCTTATTAAACATCTAAGAAGAAGAAGTAATACCACTATTATATTAACTAGAAAATTAAGTAGGAAGAAACAGCATTTTATGAGGCAAGTCTAACCCTGATACTAAAACCAGACAAGGACAATAAATGTAAATTACAAATCATCCTTCATGAATATAGATACAAAAATTCTTCATTAGCAAATTGATCCCAGTTATTATGTAAGAAGGATAATACATCAAGATTGAGTTGTCAAAATCAATGAATGTCATTTACCACACTAACAAAGTAAATTAGAAATGTATGGTCTTTTGAATAGATACTGAAATATTTGACAGAACTTAATACCCATTCATGATTAAAAACACTCAACTAACCAGGAATAGAAGGACCTTCCTCATCCATTAAAGACCATCTGTGAAAAACCTACAGCTAATATGATACTGAAATATTGAATGCTGTCCACATTCTTGTGAACAAGTCAAGGATGTTTATTATCTCTACTTTTATTCATCACTGTGCTAGTAGAGATCCTAGATAGTACATTAAGGCAAGAAAAAGAAATCAGACATAATGATCGAAAAGAAAGAAAACTATTTAAAAAATGACATAGCTTTTGAGTGTAGAAAATGCTAAGAAATCTACAAAAACTACTGGCATTAGTAGTGAGTGAGTTTAACAATGTCACAGGACACAGTGTTGCTTCTATATGTCAGCAGCAGACTTTTGGAAAACAAAAAAAGAACGATACCACTTAAAATAGTATCCAGGAACAAAATACTCTGATGAATTTAGTAAAAGATATGCAAGACTTCTGCACTAAAGCTCTTTTTTCTGGGGAAAGTTAAAGTGGAAATATATCGTATCTTCATTGATTGGAAGACTCAATATTGTAAAGATGTTAATACCCTAATTGACCTATGGATTCAATGCAGTTCCAATCAAAATCCCAGCAAGCTGTTTTTGAAGAAGTGATAAGCCCATACTAAAGTTTATTAAAAAATACAAGTGACTTAATATAGTCCAGTAATTTAAAAGAACAAAGTTAGAGGACATCAGGACTTTTTAGGCAAATAGATAAATATAACAGATGAGAGACCAGAGGAGTAATTTTAACAAGGATGCCGAAGCAATTCAATGAGGATAGGAAAGTCCTTTCAATAAATAGGACCAGAACAACTGGCTATCCAAGTGAGGTAGGAAACGGACAGACAGACAAGGCTCAACTCCTATCTCCCACCACATATGGAAATGAATTTAATATGAACTTTAGACCTATGTATAAACTAAAACTTTAAAACTTCTCAAAGAAAGCATAGGAGAATATCTGCCACCTAGGAAAGATTTCTTTTAGAACAGATACAGTGCTACCACTTAAGGAAAAAAATTGGAAGACTTCATCAAAATAAAAGCCACTTATCAGAGATGCTTTTAAGAAATGAAGAAGCAAGGCTGAGAGAAAATATCTGCAGCCATATATCTGATTAGGGAATTGTAGCTAATAAGGAAGTTTAGAACTCTAATAAAAAAAAAGACCACAATTTCTGAAAGGACAAAAGCCTTGGATAGTCACTTCACAAGGAAAAAAAAATACATATATATACACACACACGTATAAATATAAATATATACATGTATAATACATATAGTCATCTATTTGTACACATAAAAGAATATATGTATAAATAAAAATGGCCTAAAAGCACTTGAAAAAGTGCTCTACATTATTAGTCACCAGGAAAATGCAAATTAAAACCACAATGAAAGGCCACTACATACCCACTAAAATAGGGTAATGAAATTTCCTAAATGAAGTAGACTAACACCACCAAGTGTTGGGGAACCACCTATAGGAGCATAAAATGGTACCAGCACTTTAGAAAATGGTTTAGGCAGTTTCTTTGAAAGTTAAACATTATATCCTATTATCTTAGAAGTTCCATTCTTAGTTGTCTAAGAGAAATGAAAACATGTATTTACAGAAAATAAAGAATGTTCATAACAGTTTTATTCATTAGTCTCAAACTGGAAACAATGCAAATACCCATCACCGGGAGAATGAATAAGCAAACTGAGGTATGTTCATACAATGAAATACTACTCAACAATTAAGAGGAACAAATTACTGATAAAAGCAAGAATGTGGGTGAATCCTAGTAACATGTTGAGTGAAAGAAGCCAGACCAAAAGAGCACATACCGTATGATTCCATTTATATGCACACTACAAAGTTATGATGATAGAAATGAAAACAGTGGTTGCTTCCCAGAAGGATTGATTGGAAAGGGGCAGAGGGAACTTTCTAGGGTGATGGAAATGTTTTTTGTCTTGATAGGGATGTGCAATACTTTGGTACATTTGCTAAAACTGATCAAATGGAATATGTAACATCTGTTCTTTGACGTATTTAAATTACCACTCAATTAAAAAAAAGCAATAAAATAGTGTATGAAGGGAAAAGTGTTTTGCTGAGAGGCTAGATGTGGTTTCTAGTCTGAGCTCAGTTTATGTATGTTCTCAAGTTCATTCAATCAGTTATTCACTCATGACTTAAGAGTGAATAAGAGAGGCATAGTCTGGTAGAAAATTTAGAAAAGTAAACAAGTATGGTGTAATAAGTGCTGTGTAACTGAGGTATAAGCATAAACGGGAGTAGCTAACTCCAGGGCTGAAGAAGCCTTCACAGAGGAGGTGCCACTTGACTAGGGTTTTTGATGTTTTAGGAGTTTGTAATATATGCAAAAGGTTCCCACCCATGGTGAAGGTAGTCATTTTACTAGTGCTAGTTTTAAGCATCAAGACATTTCCTGTAGCCATATCATCCCAGGGCTTGACCAACTTGGCCTTGTTGGCCATGTTTGTATCCTTACTGATTGTTAGTCATTAATAATTTTCCTTCTCACTTTTTATTTGCTTTGAGAGTCTCCCTTTTCTTTCCTCCCTTCCCTTCCTTCTCTGTCCCTCCCTCTTTCCCTCCCTTCCCTTGTTTAAAATAATCCTGTGCATTGCTGCACTTGTCTTTTACTAAAAAGTTGCCTTGCTTAAGGTTTTTCTTCCGTTAAATGTATCCAAAAGTTTTTCATCAGTTACCTCTTAATATATAAGATATGAAAAGATAAACTTAAATACAGTGTCTGTCCTCAAAGAATTTTTCACTTAATACATAAAAGTAACTAATATAGTAAGTGATAAAGACCATTAAAAGGTTACAGATAAATTATGATGAGGATTCCAAAGAGAAGGGGTTGCTTCTACTTGAATAGAATCAGGGAAAGCTTCCTGTACCTGGTATTGAGCTATCTTAAAAATGGGAAAGATTGATTTGTTTGGAGATTGGGGAAAGGAGCATTCCAGAAGACAGGCCCAGGTGATGCAGAAGCATACTCTGGGTGTGATTAGAATATTTTGCCTGGAGTATAAAGGATACTAAAAGGATTTTGATGGTAGCTTACAGAATAAGAGTTCAAGGAACTTTTTAAGGGTAAGGAAGGCCTGAACTTGCTTCTTTGCTAAATGATCTAGTGGACATTTATAGGACATTATTAAAGAAATGTGTTTTATATGCATAAAAAAGGACTATGAATATATGCTAATCTGTTACCAGAGGCTATCTCTGCTGATAGGATTACAAGACTAATTGAGTTTTCTTTTTGCTCTTTTGCTTTTAAAAACGTTTTGACTTCTACATCAAAATTTTTTGTACATATATTTTTATTATGTAATTTTTAAATTTGATAAAATGTGTCTGCTCCATGGGCATACTGTGGTGGTATCTCATTCGCTCGGCACTCATCATCTGAAAGCCTGTTGATTCCCAGTTAAGGAAACCTTCACCTGCCACTTCCATTTTATTTTATCTTTTTTATTCATTTATTTATGATTTAGCCCTAGTGAAAATTTGAATTGAATTTGGTTTCGTTTTGCATTTTTAATATGTGCGCTGTATAATTAACTGAATACCTCAAAACTTACTGTTCTTTTTCAGCTCTGAGGGATTTTTCTCATTCAGCTTTCTTTCACATAAATAGGTTTTACGGAAAGCAACACTTGTTCAGAGTGAAGTGGACAAATGTGTAGAAGACATAATGAAGGAAAAGAATATCAACCCTGAGAAGGATGTCAGGTGTGCTGTTTCCACCATATTCTCTTCTACTGCGCATTTAACATCCTGTGCGGTGAGGGTCACACACAGGTGTAAAACATTAGAGCCTCTGATTTAACCCTTTTATTTCACTAGATGAGGAATTGTGGTCTAGAGAGGTGAGTGAAAGGAGCCAGACTAAAAAACCTGTGTCTCTGGTTCCCAGTCCAGTATTATCACCAGTTTACCATCTGCCTTTAAAGAACTTACCATTGCTTTCCCATGATACAATAACTTCGGCTACTACTGTGTCCTGCAAAATTCAGTCCCTGAGGACGGGTCTCCCGGCTCCTCTGCTCTGACTCTGGTGCCCTTGCCCTGTCCTCCCACAGAGCTCTCATCATGGCATTTGACCCACTGAACTGGGATCACTGACTGGCTTTTATGGTTCCTCTAGTAAATTCTAAGTTCCACGTGAGAAGGACTTGGCTCACTCCATTTTTGTGTTCCCAGCACAAGTAGATTGAGATAGTATTTAGCAATCTTTTCTTCACTGAGCATTTTCTGTAGAGGAAGGAGCAAATTATTTTGGCTGAAACAGGGAAGGGAGCAGGAGAGAACTGTGAGGATAATTCCACAGAACAGGTAACATTTGACCTGGACCTTGGTGAATGGGTAAGAGAGGACATTCCATGCAGAGGAACAGTGCCAGCAGGGCACAGAGTACTTCAGTTCTTGGGAACAAAAGGGCATCGCTTATAGCTGCAGCACTGAACAGGTCAGAGCAGTGGTTGGAGAGGGGAATGGAGTGTGGAATTGGAGATACATCGCAGAGTCTTGCATGCCGTACTTAAGTGTTGTCCCCCAGGTTTTTTAAGCAAACAAACCACATTATCAAAATGTAGTTTAGGAAGATGGAGGTAAATTTGGGGATGTGGGTGTTTGGTAGAGAGAATAAAGACAAAACAGCTAGGAAACTGAGTCATTCAGGCAAGAGATGACAAAGCCATAAATAGTGCAGGGTAAAAGGATATGTGATGATTGCTTTGAGGGACATTTCAGAGATAGGGTAAGAACTCAGGATCTTTTTTTTTTAACGTTCTTTTTTTTAAAGTTTTGCTATCATTAATGTACAATTACATGAACAACATTATGGTTACTAGACTCCCCCTATTATCAAGTCCCCACCACCAACCCCATTACAGTCACTGTCCATCAGTGTAGTAAGATGCTATAGAGTCACTACTTGTCTTCTCTCTGTTATACTGCCTTCCCCTTGCCCCCCCCTTATATTATGTGTGCTAATTGTGATGCCCCTTTTCCCCCTTGTCCCTCCTTTCCCACCCATCCTCCCCAGTCCCTTTCCCTTTGGTAACTGTTAGTCCGTTCTTGGGTTCTGTGAGTCTGCTGCTGTTTTGTTCCTTCAGTTTTTTTCTTAGTTCTTAATAGTCCACAGATGAGTGAAATCATTTGATACTTGTCTTTTTCCACCTGGCTTATTTCACTGAGCATAATACCCTCCAGCTCCATCCATGTTGTTGCAAATGGTAGGATTTGTTTTCTTCTTATGGCTTAATATATTCCATTGTATATATGTACCACATCTTCTTTATCCATTGAACTCAGAATCTTTTGATGTATTGTTGATGGAGGAAAAAAAGGTCAGAACTCAGAGGATTCTAGTTTGGGGAACTAATGGTTAGTGATGTCATTAATGGATTTAGAGACTTAAGAAAAAGAGCATCTTTCTTCAGGGAAGATAAGCTGTTGATTTGGAGAGAGCTAAGATCGCCTGTTCTGGAGCTGTTTGTTATTATATACTTGGAAATTTAGGTCTATTGGTACTATTTGGCAATAACAATGTGGGAATATATGAGATCTCCCAGAGGAAACATGAAAAGAAGAAGAGGAAAAATCCTTGCAGTCACAAAGTTTGCTATTCCTACCGTGTTCCTGCCGTCTTTCTAGACCCTGTTCTGTCACAGCCTACATGATACTTTGTAAAATGTTTTACATTTAAGGAGGCTCTTGATGCTTATTGTATTAAACTGAAAGTTAGGAAGTGCTTTCTAAATAGACATACAAACCACAAGCTATGGAAGGAATTATTTATTGTGATGAGGTATGACTTTTAAAAATGATAATTTTATTTTCAGTTTTAAAATCTGCATGAAGGCATGCTTACTGCAGATAACTGGTTATAAACAGCTCTATTTGGATGTAGAAAATGTGAGAAAAAAGCCATATGATTCTGATAACCTGCAACATGAAAAGCTGCTTCTCAAGGTAAATTTTTGTTTTCTATATTTGGAATTATTGAACACTGGAAAAATAAATCAGGCTGCAGCTAGTAAGGTCTGTTTACAAATTCTAAAGGCCTATCTAGCTATCCAATTTCTTTGCCCCTTAGAGAATTTTTTATGTTGGAGAAAGATTTTTAGTTAACTATGTTTATAATTTTTTGATAAGCATCAAAATATATTTAAAAAATTTAATGCTTTTAATTCTGAAATAAATTATAAATGCATAAAGGAAGATCTTTTCAACTGAAAAGTGTGAGTCCACAAGCTTCAGATTTTTCTGCTACTTTTTACATAAATTTCTCATGTAAGGCCTTTTTCAGCTCTCAAATTGTAAATATGGATGTCCCTTTACATATTATTATGTCATATATTTTGGGATTTATGGAGTGTTAACTGCTAAATAGTGCCACAATAGATTTAAGAATTAAGGAAGTAAAGAAATTTACTTGGAATTTTACTATTTATTCTGAAGCTTAAATACATAAGACTGGTAAGATGCCAAAATTAGAGAATATTAGGCCTGGCCTAAGCTTTCCAGATCATTTAGTCTAGTACCTTCATTTTAGGCATGAGGATGCTAAGGCCCAGCAGAGGTGAAGTGATTTGCTTTAGGTCCTAGAGTGGTAAATTCTGAAATAGACTTGAGTCTCCTCCCTGTCTACTACCTATCCTAGTTTTAATTTTAAATGGTTAAAGTTAGAGAAAATAGCACATTGCACTTAAGAGTTTCTTATAAGTAAAACTGCTGCGCAAAGAGACACTGGTGACATCTAAGTAACAGTAAGAGATAATTCTAAAAGCAACAAAACCTTTTATTTTTTTTAGGAAACTATAAATACCTATATACAACATCTAATTGTAAAACTAAAACTAAAATTTGATTTTGTAAAATTAGGATAATAAAAATATATACCTCAAAAGGCTGTTGGTGTGGACTGAATTTTTATGAAGTGTTAGAATAGTGCCTGACACTGAGACTTGACTGCTATTTATATCATCGTCATTGTCATTCCCTCAACTCAGATGCTTTCTATGCAATACCTACCATTTTGAAGGGCTAAGCTACAAGTACTTGCATTTTAGTCAAGGGAATTTTTATCTTGGTGATTTATTATGAAACTCAGTTTTAGAGGTGAAGAGCCAGTTGCTGGCAGTGAGTCACCCAATCACTACACATAAGCAGCAGTCTCTCTGGTTCACCCATGTTTCTTTAAGTGTAGCCTAAGGACCACCTTCACTAATGTTAAGCAGTGTTTAGTATTTAGGATCCAGTGTTCCACTTTTACTCTAGGGAAATCAGAATCTACAGGGATGGAACCCAGAAATGTGATATTTGTGCATATTAAATTTTGAGTATTAGTGGTCTGTCTGTGTCTCTCATCACTTCACTGAGGCCTTATTATTGGCATAACCAAATCTTGCTGAATGCATGGAGACACACCACTGTGAGCAAATGGCATGTATTAGTAAAAGAGAAGGGACCAGATAAAACCCAATCTAAGGCAGAATTTAGCTTCAGGGCCAGAGTTCTGCCCCTGTCTTAAAGTAAGATCACAAGTCTTCACATTTTATTTTAGGTGACAGGATATTCCTTTCACTAGGAGTCCTTTACTCACCAATGCCTGAAATGGTAGTGAAATGGAAAAAAATGCAAGTATTTCTGTTTTGCAAATGTTCACAAACTTGCTTATCAACTTTTGTAAGTCTGTTTTGTTTGATGACTTGCAGTGTTGAGTTTAGAAAATGATTAAATATTTTAAACTTTATTTTGCATTGATTACTTTGTTGCTATCTAATATTTGATAACTTTCTTAAATTTTCAGTCTGAAGGAATATATTTGCTTAAAACCAACTCATACTTTTTTTTCTTTTAAAATTATGAAAATTTATAAAACAATGATCATATAGGGTGGAATACTATCAGTATTATTTCTTTGTAATCCCCTCCCTATCTCAGCCCTATTTTTGTTTTTCTGGTTAGGGACTAATTAATTACCCACCATTGGAATAGGCCCTACTTCAGTATATAGTGTTTGAAGCAAGGGCCAGGTAACACTGTTCTTCTCAGGGAAGCAGTTCACCAATTCTGGTTTATATGAATTACTTAGTAAGTAAAGATACTGTGTTATAGATTTCTGCATATTTGTTACCTTTTTAGAATCTATTCTTTATGTCAGTCTTTTAAATTGGATTAAGTATGCTATTTTTCCGAATAATTGAAAAGTTCTCTAATACAGTCTATGATTTGTCTACAAAAACTGTTTAGTTGAAAGCATTCAACTTACTAGTACCAGTCATGAGAAGGAAAATGTCTTGGTAAATTAAGAACATTACTATTATTTGTAATATGGAAGCATGTTTGTACAGCTTTGGAGTCTTCTAATGCCCACGAAAAAGTTGAAGACTAGAATCTCCAAGCAGTGGGCTGACATTGGTTTCCAGGGTGATGATCCCAAAACAGATTTCAGAGGCATGGGCATACTTGGATTAATCAATCTCGTGTAAGTGAAAATAAACTTTCTTTTCTTCTTTAAATGAAATTACATGTAATCTCCAATATTGTTAAATTCTAGTAAGACTTGATCAAGTTGTTTCATACTAGAATTTTAATAGCTGCTGTGCTGGCCACAATATTAGACATTGGAAATACACTTTGTGTGTATGTGATTTCACTTTCCTCTTCCTTTCTCTTTCTCACCTTCTTGCTGATATCTCTTAAGGAATCACGTATGCTCTTTTCTTACTCTTTTTATTCCCTTGCCTCTTCTGTCTTGGCTCTGTGGTTCCATTTTGGGAAATAAAACCAGATAAAATGATAATAAAGTCTCTTCACACTTATTCTTTACCGTCTGTGAACCTAAACCCCTAACTTTTCAGAGCCTGTATGGATTCACTCTCTTTTCTTCTTTATTACTTAAGCTTGGGCACATATATGAAATCCCCAAATATGGAAATAAAATCAGAATTAATAGCCAAAATTATTCTAGAAAGTAAACTGGAAGATTAATATGGGTATAGATAAGCAAATGAAGAGATTCTGTTTAGGTCTGTCCTTGAATTATGATTTATAGACTGTGAAATGCCTAGAATGGGAAACCTAATCATTAACAAAGTTGGATAATTGTTACTGTGAGAAAATTAGGCCTCAAACTGAGCTAGCTTTTGTTAATATTGAGAAAAAATATCTAGGTCAATATGGATAAGGTTATTTTGGGGGAAAATAGAAGACACAGTACAGTTTCAATGTCTATAATTTTTTCCAATTAAAAAAGCATTTTCTATAATAATGAAATTTTATGAGTATGAAAGTTCCCTGTAAGTCTGCCTCCCAGCGGTAAAACACAGTAGTATTAAAAAAAATTACAAAAAATGAGATGGCCAGCTTTCCATTTTGATAAACAGAAAAATTGGAATTTAAGTAGAATAAATGCAGTTTGTTTCTATGTGGAAACATAAAATATTTTAAAAGTTTATGATTTTTTGGAAGACGTGGATCTTTTGTTCCTAGCCTTTGAAGACTATCTTCCTTCTTGGTACTTATAAACTACACAGATACTTGAACTTGAATTAGGTACACACTATTCTGGTGTTTTTTAACTTTCTGAGTAACCTTGCTTCTGGCTCTTTTCCTCAGAATTCAAGATTTTCAGCATTTGCCAGAAAAGAATTTAACTTAAAACTTAAATAGTAGGATTTTATTCAAGAGTGTGGTGAGGGATTCTGATAGACCTTTAAATGACTTACAGATATTTTTACTCTATTTAAAGCCAGTATCTACTAATTTGGAAAAGGACCAAGATTCACAATATTAATAATTATTTGCTTGCCAGTGATATACCTGAAATGGTTGAAATCATAAAATGAGCTCTGATTCTTCTCTGATTATATATTTTTCCTGTATTTGGAGCTATGACTCGTCAGGATCAAAATAATGATACAGTCAGGAAGACTGCCAAATATTCTTAGGTGATTTATTTTTAAAAATTTCTTGCCCTTTGTCATCTAATCTCAAGATATAAGATATTTTGTTGCTTTGAAGGATAGCTGGTAATTTGATAGATAACAATGCTTTATTTAGGTAAATGAATGCTAAGGCAGGTGTAGAAGAAAGGATACTGTACAGAAAATGACTTCAAGACAGATCAAAGAAATCTGAATAGATGAGGAAATGGAAGCAGAAAAGTAGAATATATAAGTTAAGGCCAAAAATACCTGTAGGGAAGAGAGAGAGGAAAGGAAAGAAGGAAAAGAAATAAGGAAGAGAAAACTCAATACAGATTATTGTAAGGAATAGTTTTCCTTATGCATAGATGTTAGTTTTCTTACATACTGTTAACATAGGTTAACTAAGTAAGTTCAGCAAGGAAATGAAAAGTTCTGTGTTATGGACTGAACATTTTAAGAGTAGCTTGACTGCTGAAATACTAATATAACACTTAATTGAATTAAGAGTATGATGTAAAAAAATCAAATCTAAATACTCTACTAAGGGCATTCTTAGAGCCAACCTAGGGGGATAAAGTAGAAAAATTAGAGTATGTAAGAAAAGCATTCCACTGAAACCGGACTTCTTCCTGTTTTTGCATTTACAGAACCCTTTGAGAATCTGATGAAAGCTTTGTTTGTTTTCTCCCCAGAAAATGTACACACAGAAAAATGTATACATATTTTAAGATGGCTCATGGATCACCCTTCATTCATGAATGCTCCGTTACTCATGGACTTCTAAGTTAACAACCCCTGTTTTAATGGGTTGAATATTAGAGCCAGTGAAGAAAAATGGAAGTCTATAGTATTGATCTATAGAAGAAAAAACAGGGAAGATTTGGTTAGAAATTTCTATGCTTTATGAAAATTTCAATGATTGTGCCCTCTAAAATTTAAATAAACCACGGAAATGCATTATTTATTTATTTATCTTTAAGAACTCAAAGAGGTTGTATTAGTATAAGCCAATAGGATATATGAGCCTACAAATAGTTAGCTTTATATATTTCTTTCTGTTATACCTACCTAATATTTCTGGCCATTATTTTAGTTATAGCACTGATCAAGGTTTTTTTAGTGAAAAGGAAGGTTACTGACTTTCTTCTAATTACATTGAAAATAACATTGAACAATACAGATTTAAGTTGCCATAGAAAGAATAAACCTATGTGAAAGAAGATTGTACCAACAGGTGCACATTCGCTGTTTTCTAGAAAATTTAGAATAACAGCAATAAACAGCAAACAAACAGAAACAATTCTAGATTTTTTTTTTAAAGGTAGGTAGTCTCTTGCTAGATCATTTGTTTGTTAAAACACTTTAAAGTCTTATCAAGGGCCTATGTCCTGTACTAGATAGGTTATAGCTCTGAATTAAATTTTGATCCGGAAGCATTTCAGAGTCACTGAAGTGATTTGAGATGGAGAATGGTATGACTGGGCCAATGCTAGGACTTATTTTGAAAATAAGTTTTTAAATTGCTGCTGGATGTCTTCAATTTGAATGACACATGTTAATTTCATTTTTCCTAAACTTCTTTAGGTACTTCAGTGAAAATTACACCAATGAAGCTCATCAGATTCTTTCCCGTTCAAATCATCCAAAATTAGGGTAAGCTGGATATATCAAAGAAACTGTAAGTAGTTGAACTTAAGTTGATTAGATGATCTGACTTTGAAAGTATTTCAAGGTATTTAAAAAATGAGAATTTAATTAATAAGAACTTTATAAAGGATATTATATATATTTTACATCATTTTTAAGGCTGAATGTGATCATATACCAGTTCTGTAGGTATTTCTATATATTTTTATCACATGATACAGTTTATCTGTCAGATGGATATAAAGACCTTCATAAAAATTTTTCAGAAAAAGATTTGAAAATAGGAATAGGAAAATGAGACAGCTTTGAAAATTGTGAAGTGAAGTGTAAACTGAAGTTCTATTAGCTTTATCATTATTTTATTTTTATATTCCAATGATACCTATCTTTGAAAAACATTATAACAATATTACATCATAAAAATAAATACCTAATAATGGAGGAGAAAATGTCAGAATTACCCAGTGTATTTTAGAAAATACTGACATATAGTACTCTTTCAAATTTTGTTTAAGGATTCTTGTTTTAGATATTCATGTGACTAGAGCTTTATTTTTACTTCATAGATTATATCCAGAAAATCAACAGCCTCTAAAAAACAATTTTTTAATCTATTCTGGCTTATGTATGTAGAGACTATCATAAAATCAATACTTTTGATTTAGAAATGGATCAGAGTAACTTTTACTAATTCCTTGCACAATTTCAAATTTGTTTTGTGAGCTGTTTGGCTAGCTGGTAAAACTGATAATGTTTCTGACATAGGTATTCTTATGCAATAGTTGGAATCAATCTTACAGAGATGGCTTATAGCTTGTTGAAGAGTGAAGCTTTGAAGTTTCATCTCTACAACTTTGTTCCTGGTATACCAACAATGGAACACTTTCATCAGTTTTATTGTGAGTATTAAAATTAGTTAAAACTAGATATTTCTAAGAGAATTTTTAAATCATCACTAAGGTATAACGTATAATTTAATACTTCTATCAAGTTATATAACTTATGCTTGTCATTTTACTATTGAAAAACAGGAAAATAATGGAAAACATGTCCCCAACAGTATTTTGTACTTCAGT
The DNA here is from genome assembly GCA_032199065.1 of Smutsia gigantea. Lineage (NCBI taxonomy): Eukaryota > Metazoa > Chordata > Mammalia > Pholidota > Manidae > Smutsia > Smutsia gigantea. The sequence goes on along the minus strand of JAVSCE010021963.1, from coordinate 57,279 downwards.
TTCTATATTTGCTGATTTTAAAAATCAATGAGGTATTTTTTTCACATGCATGCAAATTTAGGATTTATGCAGTTTTCCTGTACGCATTGGTGATTCCACTTGTCCAAGACCAAATTCAGTGGTGTACTTTTTCCCTACGTAGATGTATAACAGTAACAATATTATACACAGCAGTAATATTAGTATAACTTGATTCACATACCTGGAGCCGATTACAGTGTGAGTAAATATGTGGGAGGGGGTCTTCCCACACATACTTATGCCAAGCAATTCTTGAACACCAGCAGGGTGTTGGAAAACTCAACTCAAATTCTGACGTTATATGCCCAGAGACAGCACCAGATTCCCAGGTTAAAGGCTCCATCCTATGAGACTGCCCTCCACCCTGACTCCATACACTGGTCACAAGCCCCAGGCAGTTCCCTGTGCTTCTGACCTATCAGCTACAGATTGGAGGTTCCCATGACCTCCCCCTTAGGTTCTATTAATTTGCTAGAGCAACTCACAGAACTCAGGATAACACTTATACTTTACCAGTTTAATAAAGGATACCATAAAGGATACCAGATGAAGAGAGACACAGGGCAAGGTCCCGAATAAATATTGGAGATTCTATCCTCGTGGAGCTTGGGGCCTGGCTCAGTGTCATGTGAAGGCGTTCTAGTTCCCCAAGCATAGAAGTTCCCTTGGACCCAGAAGGGTTCAACCCAGCAGAGCAGAGAGCGAGCTCTTCTCATGGGTGTGGAAGGCTTCACTGCATAGTCATGACTGACTAACTCATTGGCCATTGGCTGATTCAGCCTCCAGCCCCCACCCTTGAGTGGGGGTCCAAAAGTTTCTCATTAACATGGCAAAACACCGGTTTCACCTTTAAGACTGCAGTGTTTTCAGGAACTGTAGATGAAGACCAAATATACCTGGGAAATATATTTGGTCATATGAATGACCAAATATGTATTTCTTATTAACTCATTATAATACAGCATCCATTTTCTAGTCAACTATAGGATGGATTTTCCCTCTTGAATACTGGTTAATGAGTGCTGTTGAGTCAAGGACAGACATTTTCCACATTATTTTGTTGGTCTTGTAAGGAAATTTGATTTAAAGAAACTACCCCTTCCCCCCATTTCAAAGCCAGGCTTTTGTGTTAGGCTAGGCATACTTAGCTGTTCCTAAGATAGTCATTATTAGCACTGTTCCATTAACTTCACTGTGATGATACTTGAACACTGAAGGCTTAATTCAGTGAAGATGCTGTTCAGAAGCAAAGAATTCAAATCTAGTTTAGCTTCATACTCTACTTTTCTTGATTGTTTTGTGTCTTTAAAATGTCATTTGCATGTCGAAGCTTATAGGAAACTACTTAGATACTAAGAGGCCCAATCATAACTTCTTCAACTCCATCGTTGAAGGATTTTGGTATCATCTCCTGAAGTTTCCTGATGTCTCATTAGTCATTAAAGCCTCAGTTCTTTTGAGTCATTCTGTCCCTGATACCAGTTTACATTATAAACCAACAACTTCACTCTAAAGCAAGAAATTTCTAGTACTTTATTCTCAAGCAGTTTGTTCCAGACCTGTGGTCATTTGAATAGGCCACATTCCGGACAGCAATGTAAAGCAATTTAAAAGACTTATAAGAATGGTAAATAGGTAAAACCTAACATCCAGAAATACTAAAACAAATGGTATATCATAAAATTCAGATGAATGTCTGACTTCTTGTACTACGGAGAACGTTAATCTCCAAATTTTCCTATTGTTTGTCCCTATCCGTATATTGGGGGTGGGGGGAGGAAGAAAGCGCAGGCTGTTTATGGACGGTCAATCTGTATAGATGTACTATCGCCCTAATGTATACACAAAATAAATTTTGAATGAACTAAAGATTTAAAGTATTACTTAAAAATAAGTACAAGATTGCCACTCTTAGCTTATATTTTGGGAACAAGAAGTAGATGGTATCCTCTTGCTTAGAGGCGTTTTTCTTCATGTTCTCACATATCCTAGTTGACAAAAATGTTTCATCATGCATCAAGATATTAATCTGAAATCTTAAGTTGACCTTCTTAAGTAATGTTTCAATGTTGTAACATCATAGTTCTTAATTGTCAATGTTTGTTTTATGACTAATGTTTTAAAGTGGAATTTACATTTTTTTCCTACTAGGCGAGTATGATAGTCTTGCTGCACCTTTATGTAAAAACAGTGGCTTCCCTCCCACCCTATCGTTTATCTGAAATAAGTCACTCTGTGCTTCCTTGAAAAGCCTTTCAGAAAGAGAAATGAGATTCTGGTAGAAACAAAGTCTAATTCATAACATAATAGAGACCACTTGCAAACTACCTAATTTGGACGGGTCATTTAACCTCTCTGCAGCTCTGCTTCCTCTTTAGAGAGAAGGGAATGATTCTTATGGGATGACATCTATTGATAACACAGGAATCCCTGCAGCATAGGACGCCTTGGGAGTGAGTGAGCACAAGGCGAGGCCCTGTGGCAGCATTTGTTAAATAATTAAATCAATGTGTCTGGTTGAATCCAAATAGGGTTTAGGAGTGGTTTTAAATTCACATTTTTTTTTTTGTGAGTATGCCTATTTACATGTTTATTTTCATCAAATACTTCACATCTTGAGGGTTAATTTGACTACTGTAATGAGGATGTTGAATACCCAAAATGTCAAGCCTATTCAGAGTTCATGTATTTTTAAAAAGAGAAGGTGCTGATAGTTCATTGAAAAAAGTAGAAACAACTCTTGGATTCATGAATCAAATAGAAGACAGCTTTGCTGTACTTGATCCTTACCCAACATTTTCTTGTGACTTTCATTTTTGTGTTTCAGGGGTCTTTGGGGATAACTTTTTCCCCCTATTCTCAAGGTATCTTTCAGCAGTATTTTATCTAAGTGTGAGGGATTTCGTTGATTTTTGCGACAATAGTAAATGTATACTAAATATTTTATTGAAATTGCTGTTTGTTTTGAACCTACAAAATACTTCTTATAAAGTCCCTCAGGTTTCTAGTAATTTAAGCCGATTTCTGATAACTGTATCCTCATATGGAATTTAAAGGATGGTCATACTTTTAAAATGAGATGGTTTGGATGTGATTTCATTATTGAGCACTACGTTTCTGTTTTATTTTTAACTGCAGGTTATCTTGTCTATGAATTTGACAAGTTTTGGTTTGAAGAAAAGCCCGAAAGCATTATGTATTTCAACATATATAGAGAGAAGTTTCATGAAAAGATTAAAGGACTCTTACTGGACTGTAATGTATCACTTACTTTAAAAATATGAATCATCCATATTATCTTCTATTTCTACCACATTTTGCACACACAACAGAATTTGTATGTTGTAATAGAAATTATCTGATCAAGTACACTCCTTATATATAATTTCGTACAAAAATATTTCAGAAATTCTATTTAAGAAAGCTAGCCGACAATCAGTGTATGTTTACAGTCGTTTATGCACTGTCCTCCAGAGGTACCTTATCCTTCCAAAGACCCCTCTGTCTAGTCATGTGAACTACGGTTCGGAACTCGGGACCTAGCCCATTTAGTGTAAAAGTACAGATAGGTATTTGTATTAAATTGCTTGATTAAAATGTGTAAAAATCAATTTTCATTTGTATGTGTTTTGCTATCAAGTTGGTGTCTTTTCAAAGCTCTATTATGAGTTTTTTTGTTTTTTTCATTTAGAATGATTGTTTTTATTTTCCCCATCTTTTATTTCTAGGTTAATTAACAGGGAGAATAGCTCTTCATGGATTTCTTTGTTTGCTTCTCAATCACGTGTCATAGTGCTGCTTCTGGGTACATCAGAGAGGATGGAGGGTTGTGGCATCCTTTCTGGTTTCTCTAATTATTTAGCATAATAGATAATGAGAGAATGACAGTATTGGTGACTTTTTTGTTTTTAAACCACACTTTAAAATATCACAGTGTTATTTTAAAATTTAAAGACTTTTTCTCATTGTTAATATTTGTTTTTTATAAGTTGTAGAAAAGAACCTTAGTGCTTGGTTTGAGGGCCTTCTCTGAGGCTTCTCTACCTCTGTGTGCTTATGAAGAGATGTGTTTGCTAAGAAAATTGTGATTGTAGTCAAAAGACAGTTGCTACGTCAATAAAACTGTCTTTGAACTTAAACAAGAGGAAACCTTAAAGCTTTTGAAAAGTCTTGGTTAAACATCATTGGTTTATTTTATTTACTGTTAACTCTTGCTTCTCTTTGCTTTGACCCCTTCCATAGTGTTTCTAGATAATGGTGTACCTACTCCATGGGTACTCCGTGAGTTAACAGTCTGTGAGATTTGAAAGTAGCTTGAGGATGGTGACCGTGCATTGTGCATGGCTTCATTCTCCTAAAATCTCAGGACGGCAGCAAGTGCTGCCAGGGGTTATACAGTGATGAGATTCTAATGGGAACAATTTCGTCTTTGTGTGTTTTAGACATTTGTACAAGTAACAAAGTTTAAGAAATTTAAAGATAGGTTCACCTGATTACTAAGTTCTCCTTAAATCCTGCAGAAACTAGTCTCCTTAAATCCTACAGAACTTGCCAAAGACAAGAATGGTAATAAAGATCCAACTGGAAAATAACAGGCAGTTTTGTATAGCACATACATAAAGAGTGCATGCATTAAAATTATTTTCTCAACAAGATACAACTGCTTTTTAAATTGGGTTCAATAGTGGTGGTTTAGCTTTTCAGTATTACAGATTCTTAAAAATTGGTTTCTTGTAGGAGACTTTTCAACCTTGGGGAAATCTTTTTTTAAATGTTTTCAATGCTTTATCATCCAGCTAGAGTTCTGTGAGATGTTGCAAAATCCTGATATGGAACAGGTGTTAACCATTCAAGTTTGTTTTATCAAGGTGTTTTCTATTAGCAGTAGTGTTATTCTTTTAATTTTCATGCTGAAAATAATTATCTTTATATTTTAATCTTTCAACAGCTAAAGTCTTGAATTTTTTGAAACCTTTGTCATTATTCTTAATAAGAGAATGATTCAAGTATGAAAGGGGAAACTTTAAGTAATTCAGTTTTTACTCTTTTAGAGAAAAGAAAACTTTTTTTATTAAGGTATTATTGATATATACTCTTATGAAGGTTCAACATGAAAAAACAATGTGGTTACTACATTTACCCATATTATCAAGTCCCCCCATACCCCATTGCAGTCAGTGTCCATCAGTGTCATAAGATGCCACAGATTCACTCTTTGCCTTCTCTGTGCTACACTGTCTTCCCCGTGACGCCCCACACCATGTGCACTAAACATAATACCCCTCAATGCCCTTCTCCCTCCCTCCCCACCCACCCTCCTCCCCCTTTGGTAACTGCGGGGTCTATGAGTCTGTGAGTCCGCTGCTGTTTTGTTCCTTCAGTTTTGTTTCATTGTTATACTCCACAAATGAGGGAAATCATTTGGCAGTTGTGAGAAAGAAAACTTTTTAATTATGTTTAAAAAATGTCAGAGAATTTGTTCTTTAAATCCACCACTGTTGCACAATATAGGTGTTGTTCTGTTTTTGTTTAAAATAATCAGGAACCATTTCAGGCAGTTCTATAGTGAATTAGTCTAATAAGGTTTGATAGTCTGGAAGCTAAGCAGTATGTCACCAGTTGTAAATTAGAACATAACATGAGCCTTCCCCCTTGTATGTGAGTGACATACATGAAAAGAAGGATAGGATAATTGTGTCTGCCTTCCTACTTTTCTTTGTTTTAAACATATGTATGTTAGAGTTTTATGTAGTCTTAAAACCCATATTTAGACTCTTACTTGTTTCTATAATAATTAATAAAATACCAAAGTAGTGATAGAATTGAAGTAGCAGAAAAATTATGTTTGTTTTAACATCAAAAAGTGAATCAGAGTTAAAGTGAATATTTGTATGTGCCAGATTAAAGAGAGTGTGCCAGTGACAAGAATAGTCTAAAAATATGATACAATCATTGTAGTTCAAATAAGTTCTGAAAGACAATCTTTCAAATAATGGGAGAAATCATGGGTATCAGTGACCCTAGACCAAACCTCTCTTTGTTTATCAATGGGGTGGTCTTGTAAGATATATAATCAGTGGCCTGCTGGCACCATTTGTAGTGAAGAAAACAGAATCCTTTTCTTGAAAATGCCCATCCTGATTTTTTTTTCTATTTTAAGATCTACTTGGATTTGTATGTATTTTTCTATTTGAAAATATGTGTACTCTTCATTTTTATTGCAATATTCATAGTTGTTTATGTACTGTTTCCCCCTTTGCATTCAGTGACATAGAGCTTGGTCAAAGATAAACTCAAAGGAGGAAGTATTACATGAGTGTGAAAAGTGGAATGCTCATTGCCAGAGCAGAAAAGATCACACAATATCATGGCACAGAAGAGAAGAGGTTTGGCTTGTAGGCCAGTGTTTTTTATCCTTCTTGAATTGATTAGGAACTAGCGGCTATTTTCTCAAGATAATGGTTCATCCAACTTCCTCTGAACAAGTCTGGGGAGACTTAATTTCCATTTTCATATTTATGAATCTCTCTCCACACAGGCAGTTTTTTAATGAAAATTAAAAGAATTGTTAAAAATCTGAGAGAATTCATAATTGAGCTTTTTCCTGCCTGGCTTCAGCTTTTGACAAGAAAAGTTAATAATGTAGTGCAGGTAGGGCCCTACTATTCCACTGTCACAGAGCGAATCTGTGTTTCTGCTAAACAAAGTATTTAAAAAATATTTAAACAGTGTCTTTCCCAGGAGGAAAATGTGCTGGTTGGCAACTTAAAAAAAAAATGGACTTCTGTCTACTTTGGATAAAGCAATTAACTTTTTATGTAAAAGCAATAGTTGAAATGTGATGTTGTTTTGTTTGGAATGTTGTGACTAAATAAAAACATGTTGAAATTGTGATAAGCCTTTCTGTTAATACCTCTGCTCTCTCCCCACCCTCCCCGTCACTCAGTCAAGTGACTTATGTTCATGAAACGATGCTTTCTTTATTTAACTATTATCCACTCTCCCCACCCACCCTGTCCTACAAAGCATGGGACTTATTAATACTGCTCTACAGTATGTTTTTCAATTTCTTAACATGTCTTAGATATATATATATATTAAGACATAGCTTCCTTACTCTATTTCTTTTTACAGCTGCAAAGCAATCCTGTGTGTGTGTATCTTATTTTGAACTAAACAAAAATTACTACATGTGGAACTGGTTGGACACAGCTAAAGCAGTACTTACTGAAGTTAGTACTATTTATAGCTTTAAATGTATATATTAGAAAAAAGAAGGGCTGAAAATTAAAGACAAAGCAATCATCTCAGTGAGTTTGATGAACAGCAAAATAAACCTAAAGAAAATGGAGAAAGAAATTAAAGATAAGAACTTAGATGCACACCATAAAAAACATGCGTAGAATGGGATCAACAAAAGCAAAACTTTGTTGCTTGAAAAGGCAATGTGGATAAACCTTGGAGAGACGAATGAAGAATAAAAAAAAGCAAATAATGATGTCAAGAATTTATATGAAAAATCACTATAGATCCTACAACTATTGAAAAGAAAATATATTAATAACCTTGTTGAAAATTGAAAAATTATATTAAATATAAAAATTTCTAGAAAACTTACCCAAATGAAACTGTACAAGAGGACATAGGGAAGCAAAAAGTCCTAGAGCTATTCAGTGTATTCAGAATTAAAAACCTTTCCATAGTGCTTGCTTCGGCAGTACATATACTAAAATTGGAACGATACACAGAAGATTAGCATGGCCCCTGTGCAAGGATGACATGCAAATTCGTGAAGCGTTCCATATTAAAAAAAAAACTTTCCATAAAATACCTGCAGTTCTATATGGCTTACACCAGAAAGTTAACATATTTAAGAAGAAAATCCCACTTTTCACAATCCCTTCCAAACAGTAAAGACTCTATGCTCTGCAATTCATGAGGCTCTCATAATCTTGAGTAAAACTGAGCCAGGACATTATGAAAAAGAATAATTATATGCCAGTGTCATTCTAGATGTAGTAATCCTAAACAAAATATCAGCATACTAAATCCCGAAATACATTTAACATTACATAATAATGAACTATATGTGTAGATACTTGTTAAAATGTGTGATCAATCATAGCCCAGAATAAACATGTAATTTGCCACATGAACATCTGAAAATCACATGATCTTAACAGATGAAGGAAAAGTGATAAAAATTCAGCATCCATGTTAAAACTTTCAGCCAATGAGAAGTAGGGATTCCTTCATTTTACAAATGTATCTTCATCAACTGTAACCAATATACATAATGGGGATCAGAACTAAGAAAAACTGTCATCACTTGTATTAGTTTTTTCCATAAGAACAATGTATAACACCAACCACACAAAAAATCTCAGTGGCAAGCAAAAACATTTCCTCCTCACACATGGTGGAGACTAACCAGGCAGCTTTGCTTGGCTGTCCACGCAGACCATGGTTTCAGTTCTAGTCCGCTGCCTGTGACCTTGGGCCAGCAGGCCACCCGAGGCATGCCCTTTTCAGTGTGTGGGAGAAGCATAGGAACAAGCCCAACTGCTCAAACGTACTTCATGCCTTTGCTCACATCACATCCACTATCATTCCCTTGGTATTGCAGGCACGTGGCCAAGTCCAACACCAGTGGGGCAGGGAAAAGTAGTCTTATTAGGAAGGGGGGAGGCATGACATTTGCTGTAAAACTCAAGTTGTCACAGCACATCTATTCAAAATTGTGCTAGAGATCCTACCTAGTGCAGTAAAGCAAGTGGAGAGGAAAGTTATCGTTCATAAACGGTAGGAAGGTGTGCTTAGAAAATCCAAAAGAATTGGTGATCAGTTATCAAGGGTAACCACATATTGAGGGTGAGGGTTTCTGGCTAAACCAATTTAGCAGGATTCCTGGTAAAAGTGGGCTCCTGAGGACATGACCAAGAATGGGACCTACTTGAAAAAAGTGCCCAGAGGAAGCTGACTAGAGTTCAGTCAAGGAGGAGCATCTTGTCACCACTGCCCATTGCCTGACCAGGATCCCAGCAAAGACGGCATTTTATGTTTTCTTCCTTATTTTCGAAAGAAACGTAATACTCTAGGGCTGTGGTGTGTCTTACTTTGGATTCCTTCAGAATTAGTCCTTGAAACAAGGATATGCATTTCATTTGGGAGGTGATCCCAGATAATACTGGTAAGGGAGTAGGGAACTGAAAGAGGTTTTTGTCATCCCGTAAAGGGCTTTTGTATTAAGCAGAATACTGCAGTAACTGGAGTTTGATCCCACAGAGGTATTCCACATGAGGGTAAGGGGCCTGATACTTATACACCAACTTATACATCTGTTACGGGTCAAGGCTCTCTTGGATGTATTTTCCCTGCTCTTCTAGAGTGTCATGCTCAGGCTAGCAAAGTTGGTTCTGGTGGCCAGAAGAAGACCTTTATATATATGCGGACATGGCAATAGGAAGTCAGACCAGCGTGGACTCAAGAGGTAAGAGCAAGTCATGTGTAGGATACCAAAGGCATTTGCTACAAGATCAGATGGGGAAAATAAAATCTCATGAGGTCAAGGGTAGAAAAAAACAGTAAATAAAATGTGTAGTTGTTTAAAGCAAAGGGAAGGATGTCTGACACCACACAGGCTTCCTGGCCCTTCTGTCATTCCTTGCTGTTGGCTTAACACAAGCCTGGACCTTGTCTTATGACTTTATTTATTTATTTATTTTTTATTTTGGTATCATTAATCTACAGTTACATGTGCAACATTATGGTTACTAAACTCCGCACTTCATCATGTCCCCCCCACCAACCCCATTACAGTCACTGTCCATCAGTGTACTGAGATGCTATAGAATCACTACTTGTCTTCTCTGAGTTGTACAGCCCTGTCTTATGACTTTTTAAAAATCTGTTTATTCTTTCCCTATCTCTTTTGCACTCAGTTTGTAGGCATGAAAAGAGGTCACTTTAGGTGTTAATGATGAATTTAGCTTTGCTGGAAAGATGCCATGAAGATTTATTTTTATCTTAGTAGAAATCTCAGGCTGTTCCTCTTACTAACCAAAGGCCTTCTAGTTCAAAAATTCTGTAATTCTAAGATAGATACCATGATTCTAATAACAATAATGCCCCAATGAATATAGTGTCTTAAAAGTTGTTATAGATGCCATAAAATGCAGACTTTAAAAATTAAATGTCTGTACTAATTAAAGTAAGTTTATGCCTGTTGAGTCTAAAGACCTTCACTTGCTATCAGGCATTTTTGTAATCTAGGCATAAACTATAGCCCTTCCATTCAGATACAGATCCCGAAAGACGAACTCATAGAGGAATTAGCGATACTTAATTGAATGTATTGACTGACAACTGGGCTAGTAAGTAAAAGGGAAACCAATATTTTCTTTGGCAACTGTTCATTTTTAAGTGTTTATAAATATAAAATGCATTTAACTCAGTTTTCCTTTTCCATCAGTTTGAATATAATTAAGACATGTTGAAGTTCTTAAATCCTACGTTCCCCCCAAAATGGTCAGTTAAAACGCTGTAACTTCCCTAGACATTTGCCAGTGTGTATACTCAATGTTTTGCTTTCCTATCCTTCAAACACTGAGAAGAAAAGTCACAGGAAATGGTCAAATAGAAATAGAAATTTTCTTTAAAAAGTCCAAAACTCTACGAGAATTCCTTTATCTTTTTTTTAAGGTATCATTGATACACAATCATATAAAGGTTTCACATGAGCAACATTGTGGTTATTACATTCACCCATATTATCAAGTTCTGTTATCGTTTTAGGGTGAAGTAAGGTGAAAATATTTGTTTGTTTTTTTAAATTACCAGTCAGCAAAGACTCCCACTGGTATGTTTCATCCTTTTCCTGAAGATGATTATACGGCACAGCCCATGGTCTGCCTTGACTGCGTCAATTCTCGTTTCCCTTGTTCAAAGCACACAAATATAATGACGTCTGGAGACCCAAGGTGCAAGAAGGGACAAATCTACAAAAATGCACTTAGGCTTCTGTCAGTTTGTTTGCATTCTTAAAAGTTGTTATAGCCCAGGTGGCTTATGCTTCTCATTTTCCCACTCTTCTCAAATGAAGATGCTTAAAAATACCCTTGTTCATCTCTCCATGCTCTGTTCAAATAATGTTTGATCTAGCTGCCTTACTCTGCTTTGAAACAACAAAACCCAGATGATCACATCCGTACAGATACACAAACCTTCAGTCCCACGAAGCCAAAGCATGTCTCCTTTCTAACATGGCCTTTCTGAATAACTCTCCTTTTTAGAGGGGAGGGGAAATTTTTGTCTTGTTTGGCTTTGTGTTTTGAATGGGAGGTAGGAAGCTGTTTTGAATGGGAAGTAAGAACAGAAAGCAAACAAGTGATGAATAAGTGGGCCATTTTCCATAGTCAAGAAATTAGTGCTATCTAGATCTGCACAATTCTTGTCCTTAGATTGTCAGTGTGTTTTTTTTATTACTACTATTTTTGTTTGTTGTTTATTAAGGTATTATTGATAAACACTCTTATGAAGGTTTCACATGAAAAACAATGTGGTCACTGCATTCACCCATATTATCGTGTCCCCCCAAATCCCATTGCAGTCACTGTCCGTCATGTAGTAAGATGCCACAGAGTCCCTATTTACCTTCTCTGTGCTACACTTGTCTTCCCCAAGACCCCCCACACACCATGTGTGCCAATCATAATACCCCTCAATCCCCTTCTCCCTCCCTCCCCACCCACGCCCTCCAAAACCCCTCCCCTTTGGCAACCACTAGTCCCTTCTTGGAGTCTGTGAGTTTGCTGCTGTTTTGTTCCTTCAGTTTTTTCTTTGTTCTTATACTCCACAAATGAGGGAAGTCATTTGGTACTTGTCCTTCTCTGCCTGGCTTATTTCACTGAGCATAATACCCTCTAGCTCCATCCATGTTGTTGTAAATGGTAAGATTTGTTTCTTTCTTATGGCTGAATAGTATTCCATTGTGTATATGTACCACCTCTTCTTTATCCATTCATCTACTGATGGGCACTTAGATTGCTTCCATATCTTGGCTATTGTAAATAGTGCTCGGTAAACACAGGAGTGCATATGTCTTTTTGAATTCGAGAACTTGTATTCCTTGGGTAAATTCCTAGGAGTGGAATTCCCTGGTCAAATGGTATTTCTATTTTAAGTTTTTTGAGACACCTCCATATTGCTTTCCATAATGGTTGAACTAGCTTACATTCCCACCAGCAGTGAAGGAGTGGTCCCCTTTTTCCATATCCTTACCAGCATTTGTTGTTCCTAGTCTTTTAAATGTTGGCCATCCTAACTGGTGTGAGGTGATATTTCATTGTGGTTTTAATTTGCATTTCCCTGATAATTAGCAATGTGGAGCATCTTTTCATGTGCCTGTTGGCCATGCAAATTTCTCCTTTGGAGAATTGTATCTTCATATCCTCCTCCCATTTTTTAATTGGGTTATTTGCTTTTTGGGTATTGAGGCATGTGAGTTCTTTATATATTTTGTATGTTAACCCCTTGTCGGATATGTTATTTACAAATGTATTCTCCCATACTGTGGGATGCCTTTATGTTCTGATGATGGTGTACTTTGCTATATAAAAGCTTTTTAGCTTGATGTAGTCCCATTTGTTCATTTTTGTCTTTGTTTCCCTTGCCCAAGGAGATACGTTCAGGAAAAAGTTGCTCATGTTTATATTCAAGAGATTTTTGCCTCTGTTTCCTTCTTAGAGTTTTATGTTTTCATGACTTTTGAGTTTACTTTTGTGTATGGGGTTAAACAATAATCCAGTTTCATTCTCTTGCATGTAGCTGTCCAGTTTTGACAACACCAGCTGTTGAAGAGGCTGTCATTTCCCCATTGTATGTCCATGGCTCCTTTATCATATATTAATTGACCATATATGCTTGGGTTCATATCGGGGCTCTCTAGTCTGTTCCATTGGTCTATGGGTCTGTTCTTGTGCCAGTACCAAATTGTCTTGATCACCGTGGCTTTGTAATAGAGCTTGAAGTTGGGAAGCGAGATCCCCCCTGCTTTATTCTTCCTTCTTAGGATTGCTTTGGCTATTCTGTTTTTTTTTTTTGTGGTTCCATATGAATTTTAGAACTATTTGTTCCAGTTCGTTGAAGAATGCTGTCGGTATTTTGATAGGGATTGCATTGAATCTGTAGATTGCTTTAGGCAGGATGGCCATTTTGACAATATTAATTCTTCCTACCCAAGAGCATGGGATGAATTGCCATTTTTTAGTGTCCTCTTTCATTTCTCTTAAGAGTGTCTTGTTTGCAGGATATAGGTCTTTTACTTCCTTGGTTAGGTTTATTCCTAGGTATTTTATTCTTTTTGATGCCAATGTGAATGAAATTGTTTTCCTGATTTTTCTTTCTGCTAGTTCATCATTATTGTTTAGGAAGGCAACAGATTTCTGTGTATTAATTTTGAATCCTGCAAGTTTGCTGAATTCAGATATTACATCTAGTAGGTTTGGAGTGGGTTCTTTAAGGTTTTTAATGTATACTATCATGTCATCTGTAAACGGACAGTTTGACTTCTTACTTACCAATCTGGATGCCTTTTATTTCTTGGTGTTGTCTGACCGCTGTGGCGATGACCTCCAGAACAATGTTGAATAAAAGTGGAGAGAGTAGGGATCCTTGTCTTATTCCCAACCTTAAAGGAAAGGCTTTTGGCTTCTCGCTGTTAAATATGATGTTGGCTGTGTGTTTGTCATATATGGCCTTTATTATATTGAGGTAGTTGCCTCTATACCCATTTTGTTGAGAGTTTTTATTATGAATGGATGTTGAATTTTGTTGAATGCTTTTTCAGCATCTATTAGGATGATCATATAGTTTTTGTCCTTTTTGTTGATGTGGTGGATGATGTTGATGGGTTTTTGAATATTATACCATCCTTGCATCCCTGAAATAAATCCTACTTGATCATGATGTCTGATCTTTAAGTATTTTTCAATTCGGTTTCCTAATATTGTGTTGAGTATTTTTCCATCTCTTTTCATCAGGGATATTGGTCCATAATTTTCTTTTTCTGAGGTATTTTTACCTGATTTGGGTATTAGGGTGATGCTCGCCTCATAGAATGAGTTTGGAAGTATTGCCTCCTCTTCTACTTTTTGGAACTTTAAGGAGGATGGGTATTAGGTCTTCACTAAATGTCTTCTAAAATTCAGCGATGAAGTCTTCTGGTCCAGGGTTCTGTTCTTAGGTAGTTTTTTGATTACCAATTCAATTTCATTTCTGGTAATTGGTCTGTACAGATTTTCTGTTTCTTTCTGGGTCAGTCTTGGAAGGTATTTTACTAGAACGTTGTCAATTTCTTACAGGTTATCCAGTTTTTTAGCATGTAATTTTTCATAGTATTCTCTAATAATTCTTTTGTATTTCTGTCATGTCTGTAATGATTTTTCCTTTCTAATTTCTGATTCTGTTTGTGTGTAGACTCTTTTTTATTCTTGAAAAGTCTGGCTAGGAGTTTATCTATTTTGTTTATTTTCTTGAAGAACCAGCTCCTGCTTTCATTGATTCTTTCTATTGTTTTATTCTTCTCATTTTTATTTATTTCTCCTCTAATCTTTATTATGTCCCTCCTTCTACTGACTTTGGGCCTCAGCTGTTCTTCTTTTTCTAGTTTCGTTAATTGTGAGTTTAGACTGTTCATATGGGATTGTTCTTTCCAAGGTAGGCCTGTATTGCAATGTACTTCCCTCTTAGCATGGCCTTCACTGCATCCCACAGATTTTGCAGTGTTGAATTATTGTTGTCATTTGTCTCCATATATTGCTTGATCTCTGTTTTTATTTGGGCATTGATCCATTGATTATTTAGGAGCATGTTGTTAAGCCTCCATGTGTTTGTGGGCTTTTTCATTTTCATTGCATGATTTATTTCTAGTTTCATACCTTTGTGGTCTGAGAAGCTGGTTGGTACAATTTCAATCTTTTTGAATTTACTGAGGCTCTCTTTGTGGCCTAGTATATGATCTGTTCTTGAAAATGTTCCGTGCGCCCTTGAGAAGAATGTGTATCCTGCTGCTTTTGAGTGGAGAGTTCTGTAGATGTCTGTTAGGTCCATCTGTTCTAATGTGCTGTTCAATGCTTCTGTCTCCTTATTTATTTTCTGTCTGTTTGATCTGTCCTTAGGAGTGAGTGGAGTGTTGAAGTCTCCTAGAATGAATGCACTATATTCTGTTTCCCCTTTTAATTCTGTTAGCAGTTGTTTCACATATGTAGGCACTCCTGTGTTGGGTGCATAGATATTTGTAATGGTTATATCCTCTTGTTGGACTGACCCCTTTATCATTATGTAATGTCCTTCTTTATCTCTTGTGACTTCCTTTGTTTTAAAGTCTATTTTGTCTGATACAAATACTGCAACACCTGCTTTTTTCTCCCTATTAGTTATATGAAATATCTTTTTCCATCCCTTCACTTTTAGTCTGTGTATGTCTTTGAGTTTGAAGTGAGTCTCTTGTAGGCAGCATATAGATAGCTCTTGTGTTTTTATCCATTCAGTGACTCTATGTCCTTTGATTGGTGCATTCGGACCATTTACATTTAAGGTGATTATTTATAGGTATGTACTTATTGCCATTTCAGGCTTTAGATTCATGGTTACCAAAGGTTCAATTATAACTTTATTACTATTTAAGAGTCTAACTTAACTCACTTAATGTGCTTTTACAAACACAATCTAAACGTTCTTTTTTTTTCTTTTTTTCTCTTCCTCCATTCTTTATATATTAGGTATCATATTCTGTACTTTATGTCTATCCCTTGACTGACTTTGGGGGTAGTTGATTTAATTTTGAATTTTCTTAATAATTAAGGGTTTACTTTCTTCACTGTGGTTTTATTTCCTCTGGTGACAGCTATTAAACATTAGGAACACTTCCATCTATAGCAGTCCCTCCAAAATACACTGTAAAGACGGTTGGTGGGAGGTAAATTCTCTCAGCTTTTGCTTATCTGGAAATTGTTTAATCCCTCCTTCAAATTTAAATGATAACATTGCCGAGTAGATTATTCTTGCTTTCAGGCCCTTCTGCTTCATTGCATTAAATATATCATGCCACTACCTTCTGGCCTGTAAGGTTTCTGCTGAGAAGTCTGATTATAGCCTGATGGGTTTTCCTTTGTATGTGATATTTTTTGCTCTCTGGCTGTTTGTAATAGTCTGTCCTAATCCTTGATCTTTGCCATTTTATTTATTATATGTCTTGGTGTTGTCTTCCTTGGGTCCTTTGTGTTGGGAGATCTGTGCTCAACCATTGCCTGAGAAACTATCTCCTTCCCAAGATTGGGGAAGTTTTCAGCAATTATCTCCTCAGAGGCACTTTCTATCTCTTTTTCTCTATTTTTCTGGTACTCCTATAATACATACATTGTTCTGTTTGGATTGGTCACACAGTTCTCTCGATATTCTTTCATTACTAGAGATCCTTTTTTCTCTCTGTGCCTCAACTTCTTTGTATTCCTCTTCTCTAATTTCTATTTCATTTATCATATCCTCCACCATATCTAATCTGCTTTTAGAACCCTCCATTGTATTCCATAATGATTGGATCTCCATCCTGAATTCGTTCCTGAGTTCTTGAGTGTTTCTCTGTACCTCCATAAGCATGTTAATGATTTTTATTTTGAAATCTCTTTCAGAAAGAGTGGTGAGTTCAACTTCACTTGATTCTTTTTCTGGTATTTGTGGGATTTTGGTTTGAGCCAGTTTCCTTTGATGTTTCATATTTGTATATGGCACCTTCTAGTGCCCAGAAACTCTACTCTCTGGAGCTGTGCAGTCCCTGGAACAATGTTGGGGGTCGCCAGGGAGTGGTGCTGATGCTTCGGTGGAGGAAAGAGCTGTTCCTGCTTCCCAGCTGCTATGCCCGTGTCCATTGCTAGAACCAGTGGGCCAGTCACACAGGTGCAATCCTCTATGCTTTAGGTTTGTAGCTGTCATAGGCAGTGCTTCCCTCTGGGTGCCCTGATGCCAGGGCAGGGGCTGACATTTGAAAGCTAGGGGTAGGCTGGCTATGAGGAAGGCACAGCAGGCTGCATATCACGGTGGGGGGCCTTGGAACTGCATAGCCAGACAGGTGGATGGAGTGTCTGAAGTTCTTGAATGTTCCCAACCTGCTGGGCAGAGTGAGCCCAGACAATTTTGTCTACCTATCCTTTCTCCTGAGCAGTAAGCTCCATGCAATCATTCCCTCTTTAGCAGCCCTCTCACTGTTAGGAAGTCTATCAGACTGCCCACCTTTCTTTTGTCTCAGAGCAGCTGCATATGGTTCACTGTTTTCCAAAAGCGGCTGGAATCTCAGTCTCTCCAGGTATTCTGCCTATCTTAGCTTTCCAACCCCACTAATCACCAAAGCACCATGCAATGTAGGTTCGTGCTCCCATACCAGGTCTCCAGGGCTAGGTGTTCAGCAGTCCCAGGCCTCTACTGCCTCCTTGCTCCATTTCTCTTTCTCCTGCCAGTGTGTTGGGATCAGGGAAGGGCTCAGGTTGCACCAGATCATGGCTTTGGTATGTTACCCTGTTCCATGAGATCTGTTCTTTTCTCCAGGTGTATGCAGTCTGGCGCAGCTTCCTTTCATGTTGCTCTTTCAGGATTAGTTGTATTAATTATATTTTCGCATCATATGTGGTTTTGGGAGGAGGCCTCTGTCTCACATCTCATGCTGCCATCTTTAATCTCTCCTCTGTATTTTTTTTTTTGGTATCGTTACTGTACAATCACTTGAACATTATGGTTACTAAACCCCTATTATCAAGTCCCCCCCACATACCCCATTACAGTCACTGTCCATCAGTGTAGTAAGATGCTATAGAATCATTACTTGTCTTCTCTGTAAATAATGCCTTTCCTGTGTCCCCCCCTGCTACATTACTTGTGCTAATCATAATGCCCCCTTTCCCCCCTTATCCCTCCCTTCTTCCCACCCATCCTCCCCAGTCCCTTTCCCTTTGGTAACTGTTAGTCCATTCTTGGGTTCTGTGAGTCTGCTGCTGTTTTGTTCCTTCAGTTTTTCCTTTGTTCTTATATTCCACAGGTGAGTGAAATCATTTGATACTTGTCTTTTTCTGCCTGGCTTATTTCACTGAGCATAATACCCTCTAGATCCATCCATGTTGTTCCAAATGGTAGGATTTGTTTTCCTCTTATGGCTGAATAATATTCCATTGTGTATATGTATCACATCTTTTTTTTTCTTTAGGAGAGCCAGGGTAGAGGCTTTTATTCAGAAATTAAGTGAAAGGAAAGAGCTCCTGGCTTACACCAGGGGGGGACAAGAGAGCCCGGGATAGTGCATTGTCTAGTGGATTTATAGGCAGTTGAAGATTTTTGGAAATTGAGGGTTTAGGGTGTGGACTTGTACCATCTTCCCTGCCCTCAAGGTGGGCTGGGTTATTGTCTATTTTCTAGGTCTGTTTACAGTGAAGTTATGGGTTATGCTGAGTTACCCTTGCGGAACACTCAAAACATTCCAGGAATAGTTGCTCCTAGCCTTTTGATCTTTAACTGATATCACTGAAGATGTCTATATTCCTAGTCTGGTATCTCTACCCTAGAGAATTAGTGTGACTTTGACTTTGCATAATGCTGAACACAGAGTCTCCATAGGGACTTTACATTGTTACATTGCTTTGACTGTAAATATCCTGCCTTGCTTTTTATCTGGAGGCCACCACCCACTCTGTCTAAGCCCATGATCCCTTGTCTCATTCCCCCCTCTACAGATAGAGACCCTAGCTGCTGCTAGGGAAAGTGGGCGACAACCGCTCTGGCTGCTTCATGCTGAGAAGGGGCACAGTAAAGGGTGCAGTTAGGTCTCCATCAGTGGTCATTTAAGATAGCCTCAGAAGAAGGGCACTTCTATTCCAGGTTCCATTTCTATTACTGTTTGTAGTTTTATGGCTTCTAGGCAAGATAGAACAAATCGTGTTATTAGGTTAAGTAGCAATATCTGGAGTTGGATTTTCCATTCTGGAAGGACAAACTTGATGAGATTAAGAATGCATGGTTGAATATGAGAACTAGAAATAGTAAAACTTTAATTGTAATGATGGGAGAAAACTAACACATCTGGAGAATCATAGCCATATATTTTGAAGAAACTAGAATTCTGGATCTATCCAGAATCATCCCAATGATTACTATTAGGATTTAGTATAGATAAGGCTACATTATTGAAACAATACTTTTCTCTAAATTCACTCTCATTTTTATTAGAAGTAACCAGATTAAGAAAATAATTAACAATTGGCTTGATTATTTGCGTAAGTGCAGCAAGAAGAGCAATTGATTACATAGGCTCTTTTAAATGTGCTTTGCTGGAACTTTTTATAAGGAACTTCAGATTGGACTTTTAAAGGCCTCTCAAGGCCACAAAGCCAAGCCAGACTTGCCATCAGGTTTTGCCTGCAGTACCTATAGATTTGGGTGAATTCCTCTCTTGAGGTCCCCAAGACATTCTGAGGTTCTGGCACCTGCCAGGAAGTGACCTTCCTTACTCACCTGGTAAGGCTGCTGGGAACCCTATAAGCAAGGTACCAGGCCCATTCTTCCAAGGGGCTTTGTTGGCTTTATAAAGTCAACCTTAGTTCCTTAAAGCTGTCTGTTCATATGAGTTTATGCACGTGTCTCTCAGGTATGACATTCCAGTCAAAGCCTTGGTAATATAACCTGTGTTTTTAATTGGTCCTCTTACAAGGAAAGCAGATTATTATTGAACTTATGCAAATAAACATACTGCTATGAAATATAAAAAGAGTCACTGAGAGTTTTTAAATTCAGGAGTGATCAGGTAGAAAGATAAATGTTTCAATTTGCTTATAAAGATATTGTCATTTACTAAAAACTGTTTTCAGCTTAAGAGAAAAAGCTTCAAACACTTTATCAGCAAAAATTGAAACAAAATCATCTTCCTTAGTTTACTTAATTCTATGTAACCAATACCTGTTCTGCTGGAATCTAGTTCTTTACTAGTTTAGGAGTAATAAACTAGTTTAGGAGTAATAAAACAGTGACTATAAATGACAAAAGACAAATGACAATGGCTATAGATCTGATGAGAGCTTACTATAAGACAAGTGACATAAGGAAATTTGGATATTTCTGTAACACAAAACATTTAGTAACAAAGTTTAGCATCATTCCCTTTGACAGTGCTTTCCAGGTAATTAAGCATGTAATTATATATCAGATAAATAAGCCGAGTTAGCCACATATTTCCCCTAATGAGGAGAAAATTCCTCTGACATATTCCAGAGGCCCTCTGGAAAATATCAGAGTTAACTAGAGGTAAAAGCATCTTTTTGAATTTGATTTTGGGAAGTTGTCAGAAGAAATTTTCTTTGGCCCTTGCTTAAATTGGATTTTAGGTTGCCATGAAGCAATACTTATCTATTTAACCAGAATGACAACAAAATACCTCAAAGGCAAATACAGAAGGTTACAGTTGTTAGCAAAGTTTAGCTTTTAGTCCTTTTAATATTAAGATCTCATTTTCTTAAATACGCAGACAACTCATTGAGACTTTAAGCATGAGAAACTGCTTTGATAAAACAATTAGAGAACCCTTTGCAATCTTTCAACATTAAGAGCAGACGAACAGTTTAAGAAAATTTTCTTTTTAATGGAAAACAAAATTCTAATTTTGCTGTGTACTTGATATCAAGACTCATTTGCTTTAATTTCACACAGCATGACTACATCAAAATTTCCACAAGCTTTCTACAACTTTCCTTTTACATTAGTGTTCTCCCTCTTTAAATAAACAGCTGTACTTTATGACTTTAGGTAAATTAGCATTAATGCTTAATATCTTTTATTAGAATTTTATGGAAGTTTTGGAATGCCCAATTTTCAGAAGCCTTTGTCTTTAAATAAATTTTTATTAATACTATCTGGAGGTAGAAAAATCCTTCATTTACACACTTAGACATACAAACGTACAGACTGGAACATAATGACTACAATTAGTGATACTTTTCAAAGAACATTTACACAGAGATAAACTGAACAAAGATTTGAGTTACTGATATCCAATTGCCATCTTTCCTTTTAGCTTATTTGACTAAAAGTATCTCAGTTTTCAAGAATACAGTCTAAGGGTGAGCAGTTTACATAACTGGGTTGAGGTTTAGATGGCCCCAGACTAACATGGCTGATGAAGGCTCTGTACTGATAGGGACTGTGTGTGTCTAGGGGGCTGGAAACGAAATGCAAGTACAATTCTAGCACCAGTTATTTAAAGAGAGGCTGTATTGCAGAAGATAAATTTCTTCCATTTCAGGGGGTCTAGTTTAAAAACCTCCCAATTTTTGAGGATAATGATGAACCCAATAAGTAGAAAAGATTTCCACCAAAATAATTTAGAAAACTAGTTCCAAATTGTACTAGTTTACGGGGATTTTGACTATTTTCTTTCCTTGCATTAAAATAAATTTAGATGTATAACCTTATAATATTGTATACTTCTCTCAGGGGCCACGCCTCTCCATTAGAGAGTTTGTACTGAGGCCAGGCTTGTGTGCAGTAGATAAAGCATTCTTTTTTTAGGGTCTGGGGATCAAATTGCTCCCAGTTATTCAGAATGCATGTCAGAGGGGTGTCTGGCTTTAAGAAGAAGTTCCAATCTGGAAGAGAGAGAAAGACAGGTGTGCAACACCTGGTCGACCTTTTCTCTGTGAGGGTGTCCCCTCATCTTGGAGCCTTGGTGACAGTGGTTAGTCACCCCCTCTGCTGGCCTACTGGAATTAACCACTCCTTACCAGAGTGGCCTGTACCTTGCCTTGATTTCCCTCTTGCCTTCCCACTAAGCAAGAGTTGCTTCAGAGCCCTGGATCTAGTGGGGACCTCACCTGTATGCTCTTACTTTACGCCTTCTGGGAGTCCTGATCCAGACCCTAGTTTCTCTGCATAATATACTTGGGCTACAGATAAGGAATTGCTATAGCTCCAGGAAGACTGCCTCCAAGGAAGAGAGAGCAAGAGAATAGAGCTATGGCTAGAATTTAAATGGGGCCATTTACATGTTCAGTTATGGAGGGGGATGTCTACACTCTTAAACACCAGTTTCTGCCACTGCCTGAGATTTAGCCAGTCACCCACTGTAACAAATCTGATCTGTGAGACCAAAGGTCAGGGGTCATCTGCAACTCTCGCATAGGCAGCAGCCTAGCTGGAGATTCACTCAGGGCCATTGGATCAATCAGCCGGAGCCAAGATCCAGGACTACTGTCTACTAGTCCAGTGTGCCCTCGGAGTCCACAGATTAGGGTAGGAAAGTAGGAAATCCACTCAGCCACTCCCCAACATTCCCCTCTGTCTGGAGGCAGGGGATCAAGGAGCCGCAGGCACCAGGAAAACTTCCACCTGAGACTTAAGACTGGTAGCCAATGCTAATCATCTTTTAAGTGGCTAACGGGTACCCAGACACATTTTATGAGATAAAAAGTACAGCATTTAGTAATGAATAAGAGCGAAGCATGGATCTCCTACCTTGTGGTGGTGAACATCATGTTCCATGAAATTGACAAAGTTAGAGGCACATATAGAATAAAGGAAGTAAAGAGCATCCTTGCCTCACCCAGAGGCCAGGGCGGCCTGAAAAAGCACTCTGGAAGTCAGAGAGACAGAGACACTCCT
This sequence comes from Smutsia gigantea, assembly GCA_032199065.1. Lineage (NCBI taxonomy): Eukaryota > Metazoa > Chordata > Mammalia > Pholidota > Manidae > Smutsia > Smutsia gigantea. The sequence goes on along the minus strand of JAVSCE010021963.1, from coordinate 34,572 downwards.
CATGGATACCCAGCTGGGCTGTTGGGGGCCGATTCCAGACACGTGGACTTTTGAGAAGCTGCAGAAGTGTAGCCTCAGCCTAGATTCTCGCAGTTACCCATGGCCTTCCTCAGTCCCTCGCATCCAAGGAAAGCCTCTGAAAGAAAATCCTTGTCTCCACTCAGGTGACATTCCCGGCTCCCAAGGGAGATGGGGGATCCACTGAGGGAGACGCAGGAGAACCTGTCGCTCAAGACTTTGAGGACAGCAGCCGGGCTAGTGCCATTTAAGGGGCTGACAAGTGCCCGATGTTATTTGCCATAGATGGCTTCCTTCTATAAGGACAGTGAAAGAAAAGGCAGGCTTGGATGCCCATACTCACCTCTGAAGTTATCCCGGATGAGCCCCCAAAGATGATGCCAGGGTTCTTGTTTGTGGAGTCAAAGAAAGAACTAAGCAAACACCCAAGGTATGAGAGCCAGGGTAGAGGCTTTTATTCAGAAATAAAGTGAGAGGAAAGAGCTCCTGGCTCACATCAGGAGTGGACAAGAGAGCCCTGTACCACATCTTCTTTATCCATTCATCTACTGATGGACATGCAGGTTGCTTCCATGTCTTGCTATTGTAAATAGTGTTGTGATAAACATAGGGGTGCAAATGTCTTTTGCAAACTGGGCTCCTGCATACGTAGGGTAAATTCATAGTAGTGGAATTCCTGGGTCAAATGGTATTTCTATTTTGAGTTTTTTGAGGAACCTCCATACTGCTTTCCACAATGGTTGAACTAATTTGCATTCCCACCAGCAGTGTAGGAGGGTTCCCCTTTCTCCACATCCTCACCAACATTTGTTGTTATTTGTCTTTTGGATGTTGGCCACCCTAACTGGTGTGAGGTGATATCTCATTGTGATCTTAATTTACATTTCTCTGATGAATATCAATGTGGAGCATCTTTTCATGTGCCTTTTGGCCACCTGAATTTCTTCTTTGGAGAAGTGTCTGTTCAGCTCTTCTGCCATTTTTTAATTGGCTTATTTGCTTTTTCTTTGTTGAGGTGCGTGAGCTCTTTATATATTTTGGATGTCAACCCCTTATCGGATATGTCATTTATGAATATATTCTCCCATACTGTAGGATGTCTTTTGTTCTACAGATTGTGTCCTTTGCTGTACAGAAGCTTTTTAGTTTGATATAGTCACACTTGTTCATTTTTGCTTTTGTTTCCCTTGCCCTGGGAGATATGTTCATGAAGAAGTTACTCATGTTCATGTCCAATAGATTTTTGCCTATTTTTTTTCTAAGAGTTTTATGGTTTCATGACTTACATTCAGGTCTTTGATCCATTTTGAGTTTACTTTTTTGTATGGGGTTAGACAGTAATTCAGTTTCATTCTCTTACATCTAGCTGTCCAGTTGTGCCAACACCAGCTGTTGAAGAGGCTGTCATTTCCCCATTGTATATCCATGGCTCCTTTATCATATACTAATTGACCATATATGCTTCAGTTTATATCTGCACTCTCTATTCTGCTCCACTGGTCTATGGGTCTGTTCTTGTGCTAGTACCAAATTGTCTTGATTATTGTGACTTTGTAGTAGAGCTTGAAGTTAGGGAGCATAATTCCCCCTGCTTTATTCTTCCTTCTCAGGATTGCTTTGGCTATCCAGGGTCTTTTGTGATTCCATATGAATTTTAGAACTATTTTCTCCAGTTCATTGAAGAATGCTGTTGGTATTTTGATAGGGATTGCATTGAATCTAGATTGCTTTAGGCAGGATGGTCATTTTGACAATGTTAATTCTTCCTATCCAAGAGCATGGGAAGAATTTCCATTTATTGGTGTCCTCTTTAATTTCTCTTAAGAGTGTCTTGTAGTTTTCAGGGTATAGGTCTTTCACTTCCTTCATTAGGTTTATTCCTAGGTATTTTATTCTTTGGATGCAATTGTGAATGGAATTGTTTTCCTGGTTTCTCTTTCTGCTAGTTCATGGTTAGTGTATAGTAATGCCAAAGATTTCTGTGTATTAATCTTGTATCCCGCAACTTTGCTGAATTCAGATATTAGATCTAGTAGTTTTGGAGTGGATTCTTTAGGGTTTTTTATGTACAATATCATGTCATCTGAAAACAGGGACAGTTTGACCTCTTCCTTGCCAATCTGGATGCCTTTTATTTCTTTGTGCTGTCTGATTGCCGTGGCTAGGACTTCCAGTACTATGTTGAATAAAAGTGGGGGGAGTGGGCATCCTTGAGTTGTTCCCGATCTTAAAGGAAAAGCTTTCAGCTTCTCACTGTTAAGTATAATGTTGGCTGTAGGTTTGTCATATATGGCCTTTATTATGTTGAGGTACTTGCCGTCTATACTCATTTTGTTGAGAGTTTTAATCATGAATGGATGTTGAATTTTGTCGAATGCTTTTTCAGCATCTATGGCAATGATCATGTGGTTTTTCTCCTTTTTGTTGATGTAGTGGATAATGTTGATGGATTTTCGAATGTTGTACCATCCTTGCATCCCTGAGATGAATCCTACTTGATCATGATGGATGATCTTCTTGATGTATCTTTGAGTTTGGTTTGCTAATATTTTGTTGAGTATTTTTCCATCTATATTCATCAGGGATATTGTTCTGTAATTTTCTTTTTTTGTGGTGTCTTTGCCTGGTTTTGGTATTAGAGTGATGTTGGCCTCGTAGTATGAGGTTGGCAGTATTCCCTCCTCTTCTACTTTTTGGAAAACTTCAAGGAGGCTGGGTATTAGGTCCTCACTAAATGTTTGATAAAATTCAGTAGTGCAGCTATCTGGTCCAGATGTTTTGTTCTTAAGTAGTTTTTTGATTACCAATTCAATTTCTTTGCTGGTAATTGGTCTATTCAGATTTTATGTTTCTTCCTGGGTCAGCCTTGGAAGGTTCTATTTTCCTAGAAAGCTGTCCATTTCTTCTAGGTTATACAGTTTTTTAGTGTATAATTTTTCATAGTATTTGCTCATAATTCTTTGTATTTCTGTGGTGTCCATAGTGGTTTTTCCTTTCTCATTTCTGATTCTTTTTATGTGTGTAGACTCTTTTTTTCTTGATAAGTCTGGCTATGGGTTTATATATTTTGTTTATTTTCTCAAAGAACCAGCTTCTGCTTTCATTGATTCTTTCTGTTGTTTTATTCTTCTCAATTTTATTTTTTTTCTGCTTTAATCTTTATTGTCCCTCCTTCTCTGACTTTGGGCCTCATTTGTTCTTCCTTTTCTTGTTTCATTAATTGTGAATCTAGATGGTTCATTTGGGATTGTGCTTCTTTCCTGAGGCAGGCCTGTATTGCAATATATATCCCTCTTAGCACGGCCTTTGCTGCACCCCACAGATTTTGTGGTGTTGAATTATTATTGTCATTTGTCTCCATATATTGCTTGATCTCTGTTTTTATTTGGTCATTGATCCATTGATTATTTTGGAGCATGTTATTAAGTCTCCATGTGTTTGTGGGCTTTTTAATTTTCTTTGTGTAATTTATTTCTAGTTTCATACCTTTGTGATCTGAGAAGCTGGTTGGTACAATATCAATCTTTTTGAATTTACTGAAGTTCTTTTTGTAGCCTAGTATATGATCTATTCTTAAAAATGTTCCATTTGCAATTGAGAAGAATGTGTATACTGTTGCTTTTGGGTGCAATTTCTGTAGATATCTGTTAGGTCCATCTGTTCTAATGTGTTTTTCATTGCCTCTATCTCTTTATTTATTTTCTGTCTGGTTGATCTGTCCTTTGGAGTGAGTGGTGTGGTGACGTCTCCTAGAATGAATGCATTGCATTCTATTTCCCCTTTTAAATCTGTTTTTTCACATATGTAGGTGATCCTGTATTGGGTGTATAGATATTTATAATAGTTATATCCTCTTGTTGGACTGACCCTCTTATCATTATGTAATATCCTTCTTTGTCTCTTGTTATTTTCTTTGTTTTAAAGTCTGTTTTGTCTGATACAAGTATTGCAACTTCTGCTTTTTTCTCACTATTAGTTGCATGAAATATCTTTTTCCCTCCCTTTACTTTCAGTCTGTGTATGTCTTTGGGTTTGAAGTGAGTGTCTTGTAGGCAGCATACAGATGGTTTTATTTTTTTATCCATTCAGTGACTCTACATCTTTTGATTGGTGCATTCAGACCATTTACATTTAGGGTGATTATCGATAGGTATGTACTTATTGCCATTGTAGGCTTTAGATTTGTGGTTACCAAAGGTTCAAGGGTAATTCACTTACTATGTAGCAGTCTAATTTAACTCACATTGTATGCTATTACAAACACAACCTAAAGGTTTTTTTGTTCCACTTTTTTCTTCCTCCTCCATTCTTTGTATATTATGAATCATATTCTCTACTCTTTGTCTAGCCCTTGGGTGACATCTATTTAGCCCTAGGAATACTTCCATCTATAGGAGTCCCTCCAAAATGCACTGTAGAGGTGGTTTGTGGGAGGTAAATTCTCTCAGCTTTTGCTAATCTGGGAATTGTTTAATCCCTCCTTCAAATTTAAATGATAATATTTTCCAATAAAGTAATCTTGGTTCAAGGCCCTTCTGCTTCATTGTATTAAATATATCATGCCATTCCCTTCTGGCCTGTAAGGTTTCTGTTGAGAAGTCTGATGATAGCCTGATAGATTTTCCTCTGTATGTGATGTTTTTTCTCTCTCTTGCTGCTTTTAAAGTCTATCTTTATCCTTGATCTTTGCATTTTAATTATTGTATGTCTTGATGTTGTCTTCCTTGATTCCCTTGTGTTGGGAGATCTGTGCACCTCCATGACTTGAGAGACAATCTCCTTCCCCAGATTGGGGATGTTTTCAATAATTACCTCCTCAATGACGCTTTCTATCCCTTTCTCTCTCTCCTTCTTCTGATACCCCATATAATGTGAATATTGTTCCATTTGGATTGGTCACAGAGTTCTCTCAATAGTCTTCATTCTTAGAGATTCCTTTTTCTCTCTTCAGCTTCTTTGCATTCCTCTTCTCTAATTTCTATTCCATTTAGCATCTCTTCTACTACATCTAATCTGTTTTTAAATCCCTCCATTGTACGTTTCATTTCAGATATGGAATTTCTTAATGATTCAGTCTCCACCTTAAATTCGTCCCAGAGTTCTTGAATATTTTTCTGTACCTCCATAAGCATGTTTATAATTTTTATTTTGAAGTCTCTTTCAGGAAGATTTTTGAGTTCAATTTCATTTGGCCATTTTTCTGGGGTTTGTGAGATTTTGGTCTGAACCATGTTCTTTTGACGTTTCATATTTCTGTGTGGTGCCCACTAGTGTGCAGAAACTCCAGTCTCTGGAGCTTCTCAGCCCCTAGAGTGAGGTTGGGTTTCGTAGGGGAGCGGAGCTAGTGCCTAGGTGGAGGAAAGATATGTTTCCGGATTCCCGTCTGCGGTGCCTGTCTCCAGTGTCAGAGCCCGTGGGCCAAGCACACACATGTAAGCCTCTGTCTTTGCGTCTTTAGCTGTTGTAGGCGGGCCTCTCTCTGGTGGGCTTGATGCCAGCACAGTGACTGCTAGTTTGCAAATTGGTGCCGCCAGGCTAGGAAGGAGGTGTAGCAGGCTGTGTGTGACAGTGGGGGCCTCAGAGCTGAGTAGGCAGCCAGGGGGATGGAGCACCTGAAGCTCCTCAAAGTTCCCAACCAGCTGGGCAGAGTGCACCCAGGCAACCTTGTCCAGCTCTCCTTTCTCCCGCGCAGCAAGCTCCATGCAAACCCCACCCCTTCAGCAGTCCTCTCGCTGCTAGGAAGCCTCTCATACCTCCCCCACTTCCTCTGGCACAGAGCAGCCAGATGTGGATCCTCTCCTCCACAAAGGGCCAGAATGTTAGTCTCTCAAGCACTCCACCTGTCTGAGTTCCCCAACGACCAGAGTACCACACAATTAAGGCTTTTACTCACAAAGCAGATCTTCAGGGCTAGGTGCTCAGCAGTCCCAAGCTTCTACCCCTCCCCGCTCCATTTCTCTTCCTCCCGCATGTGATCTGGGGTGGGGGAAGGGCTTGGGTCTCCCCAGATTAAGGCTTTCATACGTTACCATGTTTCATGAGGTCTGCTCTGTTTGTGAGGTCTGTATACAGTCTGGTTCAGCCTTCTTTCTTCTTGCTGCTTTAGGGTTAGTTATATTAATTAACTATATTTTTGTACTATTTGTGGTTTTGGAAGGAGTTCTCCATGTCACCTCTCATGATGCCATCTTGAATCTCCCTTTTTTGGTTATTTTTAGGAATTCTATTAAACTGTGTAGAACAAATGATTAGTTTTCAACTCCTGTTTACATCAATAACATGTTTCAGGAGAAGAAGATGTCATAAATTAAATCTGCCTTGGATAGATTTTTTTAAGAGATCTGCCCTATAAAAATCATCTGCCAAAGTTTTTTGTTTTTTTAAGTTTCAGCGAATTTCTCCTTCTGTGCGTGTGTGTGTGTGTGCTTGTGTGTGTGTATTAACTGTGGTAAAGTACACATAATGCAAATTTACCATTTTAAGTGTATAATTCAGTAGCATTAAATACACTCATGTTGTGATTAACTATTACCCTATCCATCTCCAGAACCATTTGGTCATTCCTAACTGAAACTCTTACCCACTAAACAATAACTCCCTATTACCCCTCCCCTCGGACTCAGGTCCCACCATTCTGCCTCTGTCTATACTGGTATACTAAGTAATAGTCTGCGTATACTAGGGATGGTCAGCTACATCTCAACTGTGCAGAAAGGACAGTGTCTCAAAGCACTCAGCTACCCTGAACACATTACAGATTCAGATGACAATATCTTGCCCTTTGAAAAAAGCCAATTGTCCTTCCTTAGTGAGCACTGTCATCACACAGCTGGGCACACCCATGCACTGTCCTAGTAGAGAATTAACAAACCTACTTTTCACCACATCCACTAGAGGGAACAAAATCACTGTGTAAAATCAGGCAATAAGAGCTGATACAAAGTGGCAGGTTACATCATCTAAAATGGATCAATGAAACAGGTCAATATCAGACTTTTGGGAGGGATTTCTAGTTTTTAAAAATCTATCAGATCCTTGCAAACTTGTTGACAACAGGAGGGCAATGTGAATGGATCATAAATAAAAGATAATAAGGAAAGTTATATTTACATTAGAAAAACATGGCAAATAGTACATAGCATAGTGGATTGAAAGTCTCTTAAGATAATCTGTGTTTTCTGTGCCCTTAGGATATGGCATAATGCCTGATACATATATTAGCATCTAATACTTTTTACTGAATTAAAGTTATTATACAATGAGAATTCCAGTGTCTCCAGAACGTGTTAGAATATTTTAGGATCCTGTTCTGTGGTACCACTTTTTGAATAAGATCACTCGTGAGCAGCTCCTTATATAACTAGCCCATTTGGATATAGTGCAGGATGGACTCAGGTCCTAAATTCTGCTATATAATGAATAAGATGCCAACCAAAGTCCCACATATCAACGTTAAGTGAGAATAATGCTTATGTAAGAATACAGTCATATTTTGTTTTTACTGCAAAAAAAAATTTTTGTTGTAGCAAAACTCTAAAACCTCAGCTTTGGGTCTTTTTCTGCTTCTCAAAAGTATCTAATGTTCAGAATTACTTGATTTTTTAGAAAGCTATGGCAATTAAGGGATTTAGTATAATGTGGCCAGAGAAGCTCCAAGTTGAAATCACAGTGGGCAGACCTGCCTGTTACATAAAACATGAAGCTACCTGCTGGTAAGTCTTGTTTAGAGGTGCCTCCTTCATTAGGTTGTACTTACTAGCTCTGCATAAATGGTGATGACATTTCTTGTCAGATTGGGAGTAGGCCCTGGAAAAAAGGGAGTAGATAGTAACTTCATTATCTGATAAGGTACTAACTGGGTACATGAGTTTTAATGATTACAAAATCCACCTTGAATTAGTTACCTTTCCAAAAATCTGTCAAGCCTTCAGTTGTTACTCTTAATTCTGTCAGCAGTAAGTCCCCACGTAGTGAGGTTTGACACAGTGTGGATGGGTCTGCGCTTGACGTCTGACCTTCACAACCTCTGTGGTCGCCCAATGAATACTGTCACTCCTTCAGTCTTAGCCCAGCTGAGATCTTGCTTCCTAAACAAAGTGTTGCTATCCAGAAAGAAAACATAGTTATCAAGCAAAAATGAAAAAAAAAATCAAGACCAAGAATGCGTATCTGTGTCTTTTTAAGCTTTAGTGGTTAGAATTTGATAACTTTTTTACTTCCCTAATGCTTGTCCATCTGTTGATCAGGTACTAATTATGTGCTAAATCATAGTGGGGCTACAAGATTTCAAAGTTGACTGAAGTTTTTTAAAAATGAAGACTTGAGGCCAAAGAAAACACAATGCCTATTTAAACAGTGGCTTAGCTCTTCCCTATAGTCAGCTCTCTTTTACAGTATTTCCCAGCTGGGAGGAGGCACCTGTCACCAAGGATGCTTAGTCTTCCTCCCATCAGTAGTCATGTTAATTATTGGACGTTGGGGGTCTTAGGAAAAGCCCAGGTGGACAAACTGCCCCCGTATGGGGATGTCAACAGGCTACAAAGGGAAAAAAATAAGAAGAAGCCAAGAAAGTTTGAAAAATTAGGCACCTAAAGGAAGATTATCATATAATAAAACTAGTCTTGGAGCCCCATGCCAGTTCCTATAATTAAATATGAGGTATGGATCAATCGTATTTACTCATCAGGGACTTCTTTAGTCTCTCTAATTCTGTCTCCTAACCTGTAAAACAGAGATACTAACACCTCACTTACAGAGTTATTGTCGATCCAGAGCTTAACACACTGTCTTGCATACAGGACGTACAGCAGCCCTCATCATTTCTGTGTGGTCGCACTCCTTTCCCCTCATGCGTGGCCAGGAGCTGGAGCACACTGTCGATAGCCATCTTTTAATTGGCAAGATCATGTGACTACAGCCCCCTCACTTCTGGCGCATATCTGTAACCATACTTATTTTGATGTACTCCTCTGATCCTCTTTTAATTTTGCCACCGAGCTCCTGGGGAGAGAGATTATATTCTTTGTCTTCACCTCTCACAGGCCCATTTCCTCCACAATCCTTTGCAATCTAGCTTCCACCTCCACTACACTGCTGAAGCAAACCCATGAGTCTCTATTGTTAGGCACATCGGTCACTTCCCAGTCCTTTCCCCACTAGATCTCTCTGCTCTCTTTGACCTACTCAGAGTCCCTCCTGTCACTCTCTGGAATCTTGCCCAGACATTTCTCCCAAACTCACGTGCTAACTAGACTAGACATTATCTGTCACACATCCTAACTGAATTTCTTACCTTCCCCCTTATGGTGGTTTCTACATTCCTTCCTTCAATGAATGGATCATTAGCCAAAAACTTGGAAGTCATCTGATATTCCTCTGTTATGACTTACTTCCAGTTGCTTACCAAAGTTAGCCAATTATACTTCCTAGATCTTTCTGATCAGCCTCTCTTCTCTTTTCCTACTGCCACTGGTCTAGCATACCCTGATCATTTCTTACTTTCTAACTTTCCCCTTTCTTACCCTTTTTCTATACATTCTCTACATCATTGCCAAAGAGATCTTTTGAAAATATAAATTGTTTATGCCACTCCCCTTCTTATATTTTTCAATGATTCTTGTCACTGTGAGGATAAAATCCAAACTCCTCAGTATGGCCTGGAAGGCCTCTTGTGATATGGATTCTTCATGCATTTCTGGCTCTACCTCTTCCCCCTTCCCAGCATGTCCTCCCTCTCTGCCCAGTGTCCTCTCCATGCCTGAGTCTCATATCTGACCTTCACTCTACTTGGAAGGACATTCTCCACCACCTCACCTGATTACCCCCACTGAACCCTCAAGATTCGACTGAGACATCAATACTTCAGGTCACTGATGCATGACCATGCCCCCAAGGTTAAATATTCTTCTTCCATGGGCCCAGAAGCCTTTAATTAATTCTAATATAGCATGAGTCATAGCATGTAATCATTTATGAACTTGTTCTACCCACACACCCATACTCTGAACTGTAAGCCTTTGCCTAGAGAGACATCTGTTACCTGTGCACCAAATAGTTTCTGGCACATGGCAGTTCAATAAAACTCACGGAATGAGTGGGACAGGTATAACATAGAATATGGCCAAAATATGTTATATTAATTTAATGTTTAAAGTACCCAACAGCTAGTGAGGCCAGTCAGTTCTTAAGAAAACCAGAGTGGGCAGCTTTACATCTTTGTGTTTCTTCTTCTGCTACATCTGTAAATATGACAATGCAGTATTGATCTAGAAACATCCAGATTTTATTTTACTTTGAAAGCACTTGTGTAGATAAATTTATATGCTTGCACAAACAATATTCATAATGTGCCCCACACAGTTATGTTATCCAAAGTTTACGTTAAGCAGAAATTATGAAATCTGCCTAGGTAGTCACTTATATTCACTTTACCATCAGCACATCTTCTCTCTGGATTGTCTGCTCCACATGAAAGTGCTTCTGATATTTGCTAGCAGGGTGGTCTTGATATTACTTAACTTTTCTGATAACCCATTTCCCTATCTGAAAGTGAGAATAACACTTTGAATCTCACAGCATTGTTTTTATGGACTAAATGATGCACTGAATCACATGCAAACTGCAGGGGACAGGAGAGTCCAGTGGTTAAGAGTCTGGGGTCAGAGGCCAGAGTGCCTGGGTTTGAACTCCCATCTGCCCCTTTCCAACTGTATTGACTTTAGGCAAGTTATAAAACTCTGTGCTTCAGTTTCTCCATTTGTTGAAGGTTAAAAATACAGTACCTGGATTCTGGGAAGATGGCGGCATGAGCAGGGTGGCGGAAATCTCCTCCCCAAACCATATATATTTATGAAAATACAACAAATACAACTATTCCTAAAAGAGAGACCAGAAGATACAGTATAACAGCCAGGCTAGAGCTGCACCTGTGGGGACTCAGCGCCTCATGAAGCGGGCAGGATACAGGGCTGTGACCCGACGGGACCTGAGTGCTCCCCCACACCCAGCACACTGGTGGGAGGAAAGGATTTGGAGCAGGGAGGGAGTGGAGGCACGGGCCTGCCAAATAACCAGCCCTGGTGATCTGCGCCAGGAGCGCTGACACACATAACGTGGTATATTGGGGATTGGAGAGACAGAGGGGCAGGATCTGAGAGGGATGGCACAGCCGGGTCCTCTCAGCCGGCTCCCTGGGACAAAAGAAAAGTGCACACTTTTTGAAAGTCTTAAAGAGACAAGGGCCCAACAGCAGAACAAAATCATCCCAGCGCACTCAGCCAAGCAGGCTGGGAGTCCTGGGGAATTTCGGACCCCTTGGCCAGCGACCGGGCAAAGGAGCTGAGCCGAGGCTTCCCACAGAGATCAGCAGCCTCCCATTCGTTCCCCCCTCGGCCAGTGCCACAAAGGTTCTGGTGGAATGGAACAGTGGAGCAACAGTGCCACCTACAGCATCCTCATAGAATCTACTCCCGGCGGGTTTTTTTTTTTAAGTCTTAAAGAGCCCAGCTGACACACGTGGCGCCTACCAGCGACAACTTCTATCGCCAAGAAAAGACAGAGGACTTTGGTACAAACAAAGCTTAGCCAGACAACCCAAGAGAGGGAGCCTGATGGGATGGACATGCACAATCTTCCTGAAAAAGAATTCAGAATAAAAGTCATAACCATACTGATGGATCTACAGAGAAATATGCAAGAGCTAAGGGAAGAAGTGAGGGAAGTGAGGAAAGACAATGCAGAAATGAGAGAAGTGATCGACGGGCTTAGCAGCAGACTGGACTAGATGCAAGAGACTGTTAATGGAATAGAAATCAGAAAACAGGAATACAGAGAAGCTGAGGCAGAGAGAGATAAAAGGATGTCTAGTAATGAAAGAATATTAAAAGAACTGTGAGACCAACCCAAACGGAACAATATTCACATTATAGGAGTACCAGAGAAGAAGAGAGAAAAAGTGTTAAAAAGTGTCTATGAAGAAATAATTGCTGAAAACTTCCCCATGCTGGGGAAGGAAATAGTCTCTCAGACCATGGAAGCCCACAGATCTCCCAACACAAGGGACCCAAGGAAGACAACACCAAGACACATAATAATTAAAACGGCAAAGATCAAAGATAAGGACAGAGTATTAAAGGTAGCTAGAGAGAGAAAAAAGATCACCTACAAAAGAAAACCCATCAGACTAACATCAGACTTCTCAACAGAAACCTTACAGGCTAGAAGAGAATGGCATGATACATTTAACATAATGAAACAGAAAGGTGTCGAACCAAGAATATTGTATCCAGCACGATTATCATTTAAATTTGAGGGAGGGATTAAACAATTCCCAGACAAGCAAAAACTGAGGGAATTTGCCACCCACAAACCACCTCTACAGGATATCTTAAAGGGACTGCTCTAGATGGAAGCACTCCTAAGGCTAAAAAGATGTTACCAGGGAAAATAAAATCATAGCAAAGAAAGAAGACCATCCAAATACTAACTAAAGGCAAAGAATAAAACACCTAGTAATACAGAATGGAGGAGGAAGAATAAGAAGGGAGAGAAATAAGAATCATCAGACTCTGTTTACAATAACTTAACAAGAAAGTTAAGTTAGACTGTTAAATAGTAAAGAAGTTACCCTTGAACCTTTGGTAACCAAGAATCTAAAGCCAGCAATGGCAATAAGTACATATCTATCGATAATCACCCTAAATGTAAATGGACTGAATGCACCAATCAAAAGACACAGAGTAATAGAATGCATAAAAAAGCAAGATCCATCTATATGCTGCTTAAAAGAGACTCACCTCAAACCCAAATATATACACATATTAAAGGTGAAGGGATGGAAAAACATATTTCATGCAAACAACAAGGAGAAAAAAGCAGGTGTTACAGTACTTGTATCAGACAAAATAGACTTCAAAATGAAGAAAGTAGCAAGAGATAAAGAAGGACATTACATAATGATAAAGGGGTCAGTCCAACAAGAGGATATAACCATTGTAAATATATATGCAGCCAACACAGGAGCACCGACATATGTGAAACAAATACTAACAGAATTAAAGGAGGAAAGAGACAGCAATGCATTCATTTTAGGAGACTTCCACACACCACTCACTCCAAAGGACAGATCAACCAGACAGAAAATAAGTAAAGACACAGAGGCACTGAACAACACACTAGAACAGATGGACCTAACAGACATCTACAGAACTCTACACCCAAAAGCAACAGGATACACATTCTTCTCACGTGCACAAGGAACATTTTCCGGAACAGACCACATACTAGGCCACAAAAAGAACCTCAGTAAATTCAAAAATATTGAAATTCTACCAACCAACTTCTCAGATCAAAAAGGTATAAAACTAGAAATAAATTGCAGAAAGAAAACCAAAAGGCTGACAAATACATGGAGACTTAACAACATTCTCCTAAATAATCAGTGGGTCAACGACCAAATCAAAACAGAGATCAAAGAATATATGGAGACTAATGACAACAATAACACAAAGCCACAACCTCTGTGGGATGCAGCAAAGGCAGTTCTAAGAGGAAAATATATTGCAATCCAGGCCTATTTAAAGAAGGAAGAACAATCCCAAATGAATAGTCTAAAGACACAATTACTGAAATTGGAAAAAGAAGAACAAATGAGGCCTGAAGTCACCCGAAAGAGGGACATAATAAAGATCAGAGAAGAAATAAATAAAATTGAGAAGAATAAAACAATAGAAAAAAATCAGTGAAACCAACAGTTGGTTCTTTGAAAAAATAAAAATAGATAAACCCCCAGCCAGACTTATTAAGAGAAAAAGAGAATATACACACATAAACACAATCAGAAATGAGAAAGGAAAAATCACGACGGACCCCACAGAAATACAAAGAATCATAAGAGAATATTATGAGAATCTATATGCTAACAAGCTGAAAAACACAGAAGAAATGGACAACTTCTTAGAAAAAAACAACCTTCCAAGACTGACCAAGCAAGAAACAGAAAAACTAAACAGACCAATCACCAGCGACGAAATCGAATTGGTAATCAAAAAACTACCCAAGAACAAAACCCCAGGCCTGATGGATTCACCTCTGAATTCTACCAGACATATAGAGAAGAAATAACACCCATTCCCCTTAAAGTTTTCCAAAAAATAGAAGAGGAGGGAATACTTCCAAACTCATTCTATGAAGCCAGCATCACTCTAATACCAAAACCTGGCAAGGACCTCACCAAAAAAGAAAATTACAGACCAAATCCTGATGAATGTAGATGCAAAACTACTCAACAAAATATTAGCAAACTGAACTCAAAAATACATCAAGAGGCTCTTACACCATGATCAAGTGGGATTCATCTCAGGGATGCAAGGATGGTACAACATTCGAAAATCCATCAACATCTTCCACCACATCAACAAAAAGAAGGACAAAAACCACATGATCATCTCCATAGATGCTGAAAAAGCATTTAACAAATTCAACATCCATTCATGATAAAAACTAAACAAAATGGGTATAGACGGCAAGTACCTCAACATCATAAAGGCCATATATGACAAACCCACAGCTAACATCATACTTAACAGCGAGAAGCTGAAAGCTTTTCATCTAAGATCGGGAACAAGACAGGGATGCCCACTCTCTCCATTGTTATTCAACATTGTACTGGAGGTCCTAGCTACAGCAATCAGACAAAACAAAGACATACAAGGCATCCAGATTGGTAAAGAAGAAGTCAGATTTTCACTATTTGCAGATGACATGATATTGTTAATACCCTAAAGACTCCACTCCAAAACTATTAGAGCTAATATCTGAATTCAGCAATGTTGCAGGATACAAAATTAACAGACAGAAATCTGTTGCTTTCCTATACACTATCGATGAGCTAACAGAAAGAGAAATCAGGAAAACAATTCCATTCACAATTGCATCAAAAAGAATAAAATATCTAGGAATAAACCTAATGAAGGAAGTAAAAGACCTATACCTTGAAAACTACAAGACACTCCTAAGAGAAATTAAAGAGGACAGTAATAAATGGAAATTCATCCCATGCTCTTGGCTAGGAAGAGTAAATATTGTCAAAATGGGTATACTACCTAAAGCAATCTACAGATTCAACTAAATCCCTATCAAAATATCAACAGCTTTCTTCAATGAACTGGAACAAATAATTCTAAAATTCATATGGAACCACAAAAGACCCCAAATACCAAAGCAATCCTGAGTAGGAGGAATCAAACAGGGGGAATTACACTCCCTGACTTCAAGCTCTACTACAAAGCCACAGTAATCAAGACAATTTGGTATTGGCACAAAAACAGACCCACAGACCAGTGGAACAGAATAGAAAATCCAAACATTAACCCAAACATATACAGTCAATTAATATTTGATAAAGAAGCCTTTGATATACAATGGGGAGATGACGGCCTCTTCAGCATCTGGTGTTGGAAAACTGGACAGCTACATGTAAGAGAATGAAACTGCACTACTGTCTAGCCCCATACACAAAGGTAAACTCAAGGTGGATCAAAGGCCTGAATGTAAGTCATGAAACCATAGAACTTAGAAAAAAAGATAGGCAAAAATCTCTTGGACATAAACATGAGCGACTTCTTCATGAACATATCTCCCCGGGCAAGGGAAACAAAAGCAAAAATGAACAGGTGTGACCGTATCAAGCTGAAAAGCTTCTGTACAGCAAAGGACACCATCAGTAGCACAAAAAGACATCCTACAGTATAGGAGAATATATTCATAAATGACGTGTCCAGTAAGGGGTTGACATCCAAAATATTTAAAGAACTCACACACCTCAACAAACAAAAAGCAAATAATCTAATTAAGAAATGGGCAAAGGACATGAATTGACACTTCTCCAAAGAAGAAGATCAGATGGCCAACAGGCACATGAAAAGATGCTCCACATCGCTAATCATCAGAGAAATGCAGATTAAAACCACAATGAGATATCACCTCACACCAGTAAGGATGGCCAACATCCAAAACACAACAACAAATGTTGGCGAGGATGTGGAGAAAAGGGAACCCTCCTACACTGCTGGTGGGAATGCAAATTAGTTCAACCATTGTGGAAAGCAGTATGGAGGTTCCTCAAAAAACTCAAAATAGAAATACCATTTGACCCAGGAGTTCCACTCCTAGGAATTTACCCTAAGAATGCAGCAGCCCAATTTGAAAAGGACAGATGCACCCCTATGTTTATTGCAGCACTATTTACAATAGCCAAGAAATGGAAGCAACCTAAGTGTCCATCAGTAGATGAATGGATAAAGAAGAGGTGGTACATATACACAATGGAATATTATTCAGCCATAAGAAGAAAACAAATCCTACCATTTGCAACAACATGGATGGAGCTAGAGGGTATTATACTCAGTGAAATAAGCCAAGTGGAAAAAGACAAGTATCAAATGATTTCACTCATATGTGGAACATAAGAGCAAAGAAAAAACTGAAAGAAAAAAACAGCAGCAGATTCACAGAACCCAAGAATGGACTAATAGTTACCAAAGGGAAAGGGACTGGGGAGGATCGGCGGGAAGGGAGGGACAAGGTGGAAAAAGGGGCATTATGATTAGCAGACGTAATGTCAGGGGGTCACGGCGAGGGCTATACAACTCAGAGAAGACAAGTAGTGACTCTATAGCATCTCACTATGCTGATGGACAATGACTGTAATGGGGTCGGTTGGGGGGACCTGATGAAGGGGGTAGTTTAATAACCATAATATTGCACATGTAATTGTAGATTAATGATACCAAAATAAACTAAAAACAAAAAAAGTAAAGTCCTTTTCCAGTGGTGACATATCCAAGGCCCTCAGAACAGTGTCTGCTTTGTAGAAGGCACTAAAATAAATGCTAGCTAAACTGACAGGAATTCTTGGTATACGCTGCTTTCAAGATACATTAGCTTCCTTTTCTTCTTCCCTTAAACAAACTCACTTCAGCTTAGGTCCACTTTTTCTTTTCTGGTCTTCCTCAGAGTTACAGACCTTACAGGGAACATTTTAAAGGAAATGAATCTTTTTCTGGCCTTACAACTCTTCTCATTAGCTCTGATTTTATTCTCTCCAAACCAAAGGTTTTCAAATTTGTTTTGTACCAAAATTCCTTTCCATTCTATTTTCCAGACTTTACGCATAAGTCTTCATGTTCTCTGTCCTACTCCAGAGAAGTAGGGAGGGGCTACTGAGAGCTCTGATTTGGGCTTGAAAGGTCCCGTTGCCTGGGTGATCTGGACGGAACTGCAGCTATACAATCATGCTTCTTCATAGCCTCCCTAAAAATCTCCTTTCTTTGCCTTCAGGAACTTCTCAGAACATAATCTCACTCCATCCGGTGCTCTGTGGCTCCCCCAGATCCTGGGGTGGTAGGGATTCAGTTCCCATGCCATGAAGATTCAATGATGCCAGGTGACAGTGGCTTTAGGAGTTGGCAAGGGGTTCTGCCTTATGCTGAGTGGCAGCTCAATGAGCTTCCCTTTCCTCCTTCTGTTTTTCCTTCCTCTCTGCCTTATTTCAAGTAAACCTGCCTTTATCTACCTTGACTCTAGCCCATTCCTCCCTTAGAATGTATTCAAATGAAACTTTCATTCTGCTTCACTACTTACTGTGTCTCTGCCCTTCCATTCTTTGTTGCAGCAGGGACAAGGACCGAGGAGAGCAAACTCATTATCCCCACAGAAGGAGTTCAAATATGGATGTTTGCTTGCTAATTGTTATGAATACTACTATCCTGTGTGCAACATTTCTGAACAGAGCTCAGCCCAGGGCATGACTCTCTGGCTGTCTTCTCCTCGCAGGAATGCCCCTTACTTACTTTCTACCCCTGTGGTGAGGAATCCTGGATGGTGTCATAGAGAACCATCTTAAAAAAGCAAAGCTTAGCTGTCTCTGAGGCCAGCAGGCAGCCCACTCTAGAGTTTCATTGGCCCTTCTATTTTTGCCAGAGTGACGATTGTTCCCAGGACATCTTTACACCTAATGGGACTGGGGGTCTGGCGTTCACTTGCATCTGGAAATGAGAAAGGCACAAGTCAGAGGGAAATGAAAATTGCAAAAGGGGCCCTACATGGTGAGAAAAAGCAAAGACTGGCACCAGGCTGTCATCTGTGGAGAGACCTTCGCAAAGGTTTTTCCTGCTTTTTCATTCTCAGCAACATCTTCCCTATTTCTATCTACATATCTATCTCTACATATCTCTCTGTCTCTGTATCTACATATCTCCAGCCAGCTAGCTTTACATACTAACTGTAATGCACATTCTGAACATTCTCACCCTCCAGCCCTGAACTCTCCAGAACCCCTAAGGCAGTGGGATGGATAGGAGCCTTTGCCCAGTCCAAGGACAAGGAGAAAGAGGCTGGCCTGTAAACTCTGGAGAGGTGGATAGTCGTAGCTCTTAGAACGTTACTGCACCCTAATGTCTGCGGGGGTGGCAGCAGTCAGTCAGCCCATCCTCCAGGGCTCTTGTGGTTCTTCAGTTAATCCCTGAAAAGATACAGTTTTCCACCTATTACATCCTGTCCTATGAGGATCACAAACTCTTTTCTAAGGTGGCCACCTGCCCTACCTGGAAAGGGTGGTTGAACCAAACCGAATCAGAAGGGCACACACAGTGAGTGCCCCCTCTCTGCATTGAGACTCCTCCCTCCCCTCCCCACCTGCTCGCCGCCTGTAGCTGGACTTCGCCGGGAAGGTGATCACATCCGCCACGCAGGCTGCCACTCCAGCTGGGGGTCTGAACCTCCTTGGTGTCTAGGCTGTCAGGCCCTCCTTGGTGTCCTAGGCTGTCAGGCCCTCCGTCTTCACTGGATGGGCGGAGCACGCCACGCCCAGGAGGGACCGACTAGGGCCCCACGGTGGACGATCTCTCCGCCTTCCGCTCCCATCCGCTGGCCCCAGCAGCCGGCTCCTTCTGGCCCAGGGGTGGGCCAGGTTGGCGGTCCCCTGAGGCACGTTCGACTGTTTCTTCACTGCTCGGGTGAGGAAACTCAGAGCGCTTAAGTCACTTCTCCTTGGTTACTGGATGCTAACACTTGGAATCTGACCCCCAAACTCTCAATTACTATAATGATACCCAAACTGCCTTCCCAATATATTTATAACATAATACTTCCCTACGTTTTGAAAATACATAATGACTAGGTACATTCATATATTTTTTTCTTTAAGTCATATCAAAAGGTATAAAAAGGTCATATCTAGGGGACTTAAAAATAAAAGAATAAACATTGCAACACTTTTACTTTAAAAATCACTTTATTTCATTTCATCTTCAGTAGAACCTGGTGGAAGAGGTGGGGAAGGTGATGTATGAGATCTCGAAAAATAAGATTTACAGATTGGAGCCCCATGGAGGAATCAGGTAATGATGAGGAAGAGATGATGGGGAGAACAGGGCATTACTGTCCTCAGATACTTGAAGGTATATCCAGTGGACAGGTGAAGTTGTTCCATAAACAATGAAGGAAAAGAATTAGTGCTAAGGTGTAGAAATTATAGGGAGACAGATTTTAGAAAAGTGTAAATAATATTCTTTGAGTAAATGTGATCAGAGATGGAATGTGCTAATATTTTGGATAATGAGTTCTCATCACTACAGGTATTAAGTTTCTGTAGTTTGATGTAGTATTAATTCAGAGCATCAAACTTATTGTCAGAAGGATCTGGATTTGAATCTACCATTTGCTATGTGTGTGCCCTCAGGCAACTTATTTAATCTTTTTACCCTTCTGTTATCCTGTGTGTAAAATGGGGCCAGTAATCATAATTATAGTAATATTGTGAGGATATAATTAAATAACACTAGTGAAAGTCTTACCACAA
Source organism: Smutsia gigantea (assembly GCA_032199065.1). Lineage (NCBI taxonomy): Eukaryota > Metazoa > Chordata > Mammalia > Pholidota > Manidae > Smutsia > Smutsia gigantea. The sequence goes on along the minus strand of JAVSCE010021963.1, from coordinate 14,696 downwards.
TAACTAGAGTGGTACCTAGAAAGGGCACACTCAACAATCGTTACGATTGCATGTTTTATTAATATGATGTGGATGATCACTTTGCAGGTTGTTGGAGGCAATCAGAGCATTGAACCAAAGGTTTTCCTAAAAGATGTGAAAGGCCCCTTCACACTCTGAGAGATTGAGCTCGTGACTCTGTGACCTGCCCTTAGATGCAGTTATTACGTAGGAGAAGCAGGATTGGGATCCAGATCTCTTTACTGAGGATAGCCAGGAGTGGCATGAAGGCGATGGGAGACATTCCAGCTGAGAGTTAGTCTGAGGGTCCTGGTGCCAAGAGCTGCTGGGCCTCTGTTTGGACAGGACGTGATAGCCAGGTTAGAGGTCACAGCCCCGTTCCAGGACCCTCTTCTTCCACCATCGCTCTTCTTCCTACCCTCCCCAGACAAATGGAAATTTCAGAGTGGTGCATTTTGCTTGGCAGAGAGGACGTGGCTAAAGGTCAAGGATTGCAGTCCCAGTGTAACTGTGACAGGGAGGCCGGGGAAAGCAGCAAAAACGAGCTGAGGTCACACTGAGAGCCTTGTTTGTGATGCCTGCCGCTGTTGTTTCAAACACTGCCTGTTTCCACCCCAAGTGGGATCTCGTTTAATTGAGGTCATCTTGACCTTTGTTTAAGTCTCTTCATTCAGACTTTGAAGTTTTTAAAGGACCTTTTAAAAGAGCAACCAAGGTTGCTTCCTTTGCAGAGAAAATAAAAGGTGTGCAGTAGAATGCAGGGCTGTTAAGAGAGGTGGAGATCTTTGGAATGTTGAAACTGAGCTAGACTTTGCTTTCATATATGTTTTGGAGGGAGTAGTGAGAACTATGTCAGGAGCTTATGACTGTCAGTGGAGGCCACCAGGGGGTCATCTGGGTCGCAGGCCAGCTCCAGATGTGAGCTGCCAGGGGGCACAGTAGCCAAGGAGGACGGCTTGTGCCCCAAGAGGCAGCTTGGCACTGGGAAATTTGGTCAGCTTAAGGCCAGGAACCTGAGAGGATATTACATTTGAAGAAAAAATAAAATCCTGTGGAAATATTTAATGTTAGGTAATTCTTGCATCACAAAGAACATCATCTATCTTCCAATAAATCTTTTCTTCTTTGGATCCTTTGTCTTCCTCGGTTCGAAATAACATAAAGCACATTGTCTCTGCTGAATGCTGCCTGAAGCAGATTCTTCCATCAAATCTTCTTGATAGTATCATTTCAGTTACACTTGAATTCAAATATTTGCCCTCCTTTTCTGCCTTAATGGTTTCCAGTATTAAGGGGGAATGTATCCTTTTAGATTGACAGGAGAGGTAAAGCTTTGACCAGAATATCTTGAAGGTGGGCCTCAAATGCAGTCCCAGGAAATGGTCTTCAGCCCAACATTACTGCCTAGTGGCAGGCAGTAGAAGAGCTACTGACCAGTGGGGCTGAGCAGGCACAGCTGGGGCCTTTGCATCAGGTCTGCTCTGTTGCAAAACCGAGTAGCTATTGAGGACATCGTTCATAAATACACCTCCCCTTTGGAAAGTCATTAGCTTACATTGGGGATGGAGCAATTCATTGTGCTTAACAACCTGCTCATTCTCTTTCATTTTATTCCCTTCTTGTTGTCATAGTGAATGGCTTGTAAGAACTAGAGATACAAAAAACAGAAGCCAACAATAAAATGAATTAACAGATTTGATCTCATGAAAATTATACATTAGTTTGGACACAAGACACCAAAAGGTAGAAGACAAATCCACGAGAAATTGAAAGGACCAGTACACATTAAAAAAAGAAAAATCCAACCTCCCTGCTATAAGAGAAATTCAAATTAAAATGAAAAGCCACAGCAATCAAGGCTGGGGTGTTTGCTGGTTCTCTGTAGGGATGTTGAAGTTCCCTGAATGACAGCTCTAAAACCCTCCTTTTTGTTCCTTCCCATTTAGAAGAAGATGGAATTCCAAAGGAGATTCTGAAATCTCATGTTAACCTGTATGTATTATTAAAACTACTTCATCTTATACTTCATTTTCAAAGAAGTTGATCATTTTATAATTAACCTTCCTAAGAGACACATTTCTGGCTTCAGGTACTGGATGGATATAGTTAAGCTAAAGAATAACAAAGGGGAACCATTTTATGGGGAGAAAATAGTAAGCCCAGTTTTTGAGGTACCTATTCAGGGAGTGGGTGAGTGGTCAAAGGCTGACACATCCCAGGCACTCAGTATATTCTTGCTGAATGAAACCGTTCAGGGGAGAAGCCTGAGTCGAGATAGCCTTGGGGCGTTACAGCAGATAGATAGGAGCTGAGACCATGGAAGTGGGCGAGCTCCTTCAGGGCAAGCAGTGGAGAAGATGGCCTTGAACAGATCCTGTGGTCCCCACCATTTAAGAGGTGGTACAAGGAGGCAGCCCAGGACAGCTGGCAGAGGGTTTGTGCAAGAGAGAGAAAAGAATCTGAAAGGTAGTCGTGTCACAGAGACCAGGCAAGGGAGGAGATAAATTTAATGAGAGAACGTCAACAGATGAGTTAAGAACCAGAAAGGATCTATTGGAGCCAGCAACTAGGAAATCACTGGTGTCCTCGGCAGGAGCCGGTTCAGGCAATGAACAGGAGTCATGCTGCGAGGCACCCAAGTGAAACTGGAAGTGAGGATGGGAGGCAGCGAGAGTAAGCTAGCCTTTCCTGATGTTTGGCTGTGATGTAGTTGATAAGTCAGTAAATAGAGTGTGTGACAGAGTTAAGGAAGTGAATAAATACTCCTACAATTTGCGGCCAAGAAATCCACTGTGAAGATGCTGAAAATAAAAGAGAGCCAGAGGTTAAGGGATGCCAACTTTCCCTCCAAGGTGGAGGAAGGAGACACAGGTACTTTTGTAGTTGAGGGGCTGAAAGTTGTGAGTTGCAACCAATAGCCACAATTAGGTCTGTCAGCTCAGAATCAAAATGTTCACCAAAGACGGGGCAGGAGTGGGATTTGGGGGTTTGAATAAACTAGCTGAGACTTAAAATAGTTATTTTAGGCTTAGAAGTATTGGACCAGGGACATGGAAAGGGATTTTTGAATGGCATTCAGGTCTGATCTGAAGACAAAATAGGTGAAGTTGTAGTAGCAATGCTACATAGTGTGAATCCTCCCTCCCCACTAGCACCTACTGCTCAGCAGCCCAGGTGTGACTGAAGAAGGCAGATGTTTGTAAGGATTCATGATTCGGGGATTACAGAACAGCTACCATAAGTGGCAGCCACAGAACATCAGAGAAAAAGGAGTTGAGAGCTGGGAAAACAGCCGCTGAAGAGAGGACCAGAGGATCAAATCTGAATAGGAAAATGAGTGAGAGACATCATGGACTGGTAGTAGGGTTACAAGACTGGAAGTGCAAGAGGCAGTGCAGTGGGAGAGGCCATGCAGTGGGAGAGGCCGTGCAGGGGGAGAGGCAGTGCAGTGGGGTTACTTACAAGATTGGAAGTGCAAGAGGCAGCGCAGTGGGAGAGGTAGTGCAGTGGGAGAGGGTGTGCAGTGGGAGTGGCAGTGCAGTGGGAGAGGCTGTGCTGTGGGAGCGGCAGTGCAGTGGGTGAGGCAGTGCAGTGGGAGTGGCAGTGCAGTGGGAGAGGCCATGCAGTGGGAGAGGAGGTGCAGTGGGAGAGGCCGTGCAGTTGCAATAGCAGTGCAGTGGGAGAGGCCGTGAGTGGGAGTGGCAGTGCAGTGGGAGAGGCAGTGCAGTGGGAGAGGCCGTGCAGTAGGAGAGGCAGAGCAGTGGGAAGGCAGTGCAGTGAGAGAGGCTGTTCAGAGGGAGAGGCTGTTCAGTGGGAGAGGCAGTGCAGTGGGAGAGGCAGTGCAGTGAGAGAGGCAGTGCAGTGGGAGAGGCGGTGCAGTGGGGAGGCGGTGCAGTGGGAGACGTAGTGCAGTGGGAGAGGCAGTGCAGTGGGAGAGGCAGTGCAGTGAGAGAGGCAGGGCATTGGGAGAGACCATGCAGTGGGAGAGGCAGTGCAGTGGGACAGGCAGTGCTGTGAGAGAGGCAGTGCAGTGAGATAGGCCGTGCAGTGGGAGAGGCCATGAAGTGGGACTAGCAGTGCAGTGGGGAGGCCGTGCAGTTAGAGTGGCAGTGCAGTGGGAGAGGCCGTACATTAGGAGAGACCGTGCAGTGGGAGAGGCCGTGCAGTGAGAGGCCGTGCAGTGGAGAGGCCATGCATTTGTAGAGTCAGTGCAGTGGGAGAGGCCATGCAGTGGAGAGGCCATGCAGCGGGAGAGACCATGCAGTGGGAGAGGCAGTGAAGTGTGAGAGGCAGTGTAGTGGGAGAAGCCATAAGGTGGGAGAGGCAGTGAATTGGGAGAGGCTGTGCAGTGGGAGATACAGTGCAGTGGGAGAGGCAGTGCAGTGGGAGAGGCAGTGCAGTGGGAGAGGCCGTGCAGTGGGAGAGGCTTTGCAGTGGGAGTGGCAGTGCAGTGGGGGAGGGAGTGCAGTGGGGAAGCACTGCAGTGAGAGAGGCCGTGCAGTGGATGAGGCAGTGAAGTGAAAGAGGCAGTGCAGTGGTAGAGGCAGTGCAGTTAGAGAGGCAGTGCAGTGATAGAGGCCGTGCAGTGGGAAAGGCAGTGCAGTGATAGAGGCCATGCAGTGGGAGGAGGCAGTGCATTGATAGAGGCAATGCAGTGAGAGAGGCCGTGCAGTGAGAGAGGTCATGCAGTGGGAGAGGCCATGCAGTGGGAGAGGCAGTGCAGTGAATGAGGCCATGCAGTGGGAGAGGCAATGCAGTGGGAGAGCTAGTGCAGTGGGAGAGCTAGTGCAGTGAGAGAGGCTGTGCAGTGGGAGAGGCAGTGCAGTGAAAGAGGCCATGCAGTGGGAGAAGCAGTGCAGTGGGAGAGGCCAGTGCAGTGGGAGAGGCAGTGCTGTGGGAGAGGCCGAGCATTGGGAGAGGCAGTTTAGTGGGAAAGGCAGTTCAGTGTGGTTACTTACAACATTGGAAGTGCAAGAGGGAGTGCAGTGGGAGAGGCAGTGCAGTGATAGAGGCCGTGCAGTTGCAGAGGTCATGTAGTGGTAGAGGCCATGCAGTGGGAGAGGCAGTTCAGTGAAAGAGGCCATGCAGTGGGAGAGGCAGTGCAGTGGGAGAGGCCATGCAGTGAGAGAGGCTTTGCAGTGGGGGAGGCAGTGCAGTGTGAGAGGCCGTGCAGTGTGAGAGGCAGTGCAGTGGGAGAGGCCGTTCAGTGGGAGAGGCCATGCATTTGGAGAGTCAGTGCAGTGGGAAAGGCTGTGCAGTGGAAGACGCCATGCAGCGGGAGACACCATGCAGTGGGAGAGGCATTGAAGTGTGAGAGGCAGTGTAGTGGGAGAAGCCGTACAGTGGGAGAGGAAGTGCATTGGGAGAGGCAGTGCACTGGGAGAGGCTGTTCAGTGGGAGAGGCAGTGCAGTGGGAGAGGCAGTGCAGTGTGACAGGGAGTGCAGTGGGAGAGGCACTGCAGTGAGAGAGGCCGTGCAGTGGGTGAGGCAGTGAAGTGAAAGAGCAGTGCAGTGGGAGAGGCAGTGAAGTTAGAGAGGCAGTGCAGTGATAGAGGCCATGCAGTGGGAGGAGGCAGTGCAGTGATAGAGGCAGTGCAGTGAGAGAGGCCGTGCAGTGAGAGGTCATGCAGTGGTAGAGGCCATGCAGTGAAAGAGGCCGTGCAGTGGGAGAGGCAGTGCAGTGGGAGAGGCAGTGAAGTGAGAGAGGCTGTGCAGTGGGAGACGACGTGAAGTGGGAGAGGCAGTGCAGTGAGAGAGGCAGTGCAGTGGGAGAGGCCGTGCAGTGGGAGAGGCATTGCAGTGGGAGAGGCAGTGCAGTGGGATATCTGTGCAGTGTAGAGGCACTGCAGTGGGGTTACTTACACGATTGGAAGTTCAAGACGTAGTGCAGTGGGATAGGCAGTGCTGTGGGAGAGGCCATGCAGTGGGAGAGGCAGTGAATTGGGAGAGGCAGTTCAGTGTGGTTACTTACAAGATTGGAAGTGCAAGAGGTAGTGCAGTGGGAGAGGCTGTGCAGTGGGAGAGGCCGTGCATTGTGAGTGGCAGTGCAGTGGGAGAGGCATTTCAGTGGTAGAGGCAGTGCACTGAGAGAAGCTGTGCAGTGGGCGAGGCAGAGCAGTGGGAGAGGCAGTGCAGTGGGAGAGGCCGTGCAGTGAGAGTCCATACACTGAGAGAGGCCGTACAGTGGGAGACGCCGTGCATTGGGATAGGCAGTGTAGTGGGATGGGCCGTACAGTGGGAGAGGCAGTACAGTTGGTGTGGCACTGTAGTGGGAGAGGCCGTACAGTGGGAGAGGCAGTGCACTGGGAGAGGCCGTGCAGCGGGAGAGGCAGTCCAGTGGGGTTACTTACAAGATTGGAAGTTCAAGAGGCAGTGCAGTGGGAGAGGCAGTGCAGTGAGAGAGGCTGTGAAGTGGGAGAGGTAGTGCAGTGGGAGAGGCACGGCAGTGGGGTTACTTACAATATTGGGATTGCAAGAATCAGTTCAATGGGAGATGCTGTGCAGTGGGAGAGGCCGTGCAGTGGTAGTGGCAGTGCAGTGGGAGAGGCTGTGCAGTGTGAGACGCCGTGCAGTTGGAGAGGCAGTGCAGTGGGGAGGCCGTGCAGTGGGAGAGGTAGTGCAGTGGGAGAGGCAGTGCAGTGGGAGAGGCAGTGCAGTGTGAGAGGCAATGCAGTGGGAGAGGCAGTGAGGGAAGGCCGTGCAGTGGGAGAGGCAGTGCATTGAGAGAGGCCGTGCAGTGGAAGAGGCGATGCAGTGGGAGAGGCAGTGCAGTGGACAGGCAGTTCAGTGGGAGAGGCAGTGCAGTGGAGAGGCAGTGCAGTGGGAGAGGCAGTGAAGTGGGAGAGGCCGTGAAGTGAGAGAGGCAGTGAAGTGGGAGAGGCCGTGAAGTGAGAGAGGCCGTGCAGTGGGAGAAGCCATGCAGTGGGAGAGGCAGTGCGGTGAACGAGGCCGTGCAGTGGGTGAGGCAGTGCAATGGGAGAGGCAGTGCACTGGGAGGAGCCATGTAGTGGGTGAAGCAGTGCAGTGGGAGAGGCAGTGCAGTGGGAGAAGCCATGCAGTGGGAGAGGCAGTGCAGTGGGGTTACTTACAAGATTGGAAATGCAAGAGGCACTGCAGTGGGAGAGGCTGTGCAGTCGGAGAGGCAGAGCAGTGAAAGAGTCCGTGCAGTGGGAGAGGCAGTGCAATGAGAGAGGCAGTGTAGTGAGAGAGGCCGTGCAGTTGGAGAGGCAGTGCAATGGGGGAGGCAGTGCAGTGATAGAGGCCGTGCAGTGGGAGAGGCAGAGCAGTTGGAGAGGCAGTGCATTGAGAGAGGCCATGCAGTGAGAGAGGCTCAGCAGTTGGAGAGGCCGTGCAGTGGGAGAGGCAGTGCAGAGGGAGAAGCTGTGCAGTGGGAGAGGCAGTGCATGGGAGTGGCAGTGCAGTGGGAGAGGCAGTGCAGTGGGAGAAGCCATGCAGTGGGTGAGGCAGTGCAGTGAGAGAGGCTGTGCAGTGGCAGAGGCTGTGCAGTGGGAGAGGCAGTGCAGTATGAGAGGCAGTTCATTGGGAGAGGCTGTGCAGTGGGAGAGACGTGCAGTGAGAGTGGCAGTGCAGTGGGAGAGGCAGTGCTGTGGGAGAGGCAGTGCAGTGGGAGAGGCCGTGCACTGGGGTTACATACAAGATTGGAAGTGAAGAGGCAGTGCATTGGAAGAAGCTGTGCAGTGGGAGAGGCCGTGCAGTGGGGTTACTTACAAGATTGGAAGTGCAAGAGGCAGTGCATTGGGAAAAGCCGTGCAGTGGGAGACGCTGTGCAGTGGGAGAGTCTGTGCAGTGGGAGAGGCCGTGCAGTGAGAGATGCCGTGCAGTGGGAGAGGCAGTGCTGTGGGATAGGCAGTGCAGTGAGAGAGGCCGTGCAGTTGCAGAGGCCGTGCACTGTGAGACGCAGTTTAGTTGGAGATATGCCTCTCCAACTGCACTGCCTCCCCCGCTGCATGGTCTCTCCCAATGCATGGCCTCTTTCACTGCACTGCCTCTCCCACTGCAATGCCTCTTGCACTTCCAATCTTGAAGTAACCCCACTGCACTGCCTCTCCCACTGCACAGCCTCTATCACTGCACTGCCTCTCTAAATGCACTGCCTCTTGCATTTCCAATCATGTAAGTAAACCCACTGCACTGCCTCTCCCACTGCACTGCCTCTCCCACTGCATGGACTCTCTCACTGCACTGCCTCTCCGACTGCACGGCCTCACGCACTGCACTACCTCTCCCACTGCACGGCCTCTCCCACTGTACGGCCTCTTGCACTGCACTGCCTCTCCCACTGCACGGCCTATCCAACTGCATGGCGTCTCTCACTGCACGGCCTCTCTCACTGCACTGCCACTCCCACTGCACTGCCTCTCCCACTGCACAGCCTCTCCCACTGTACTGCCTCTTCCACTTCCAATCTTGTAAGTAACCCCACTGCACTGCTTCTCCAACTGCACTGCCTCCCCCACTGCATGGCCTCTCCCGCTCACTGCTAGTCCCACTGAACGGCCTCTCTCAATTCACTGCCTTACCCACTGCTCTGCCTCTCCCACTGCACTGCCTATCCCACTGCACGGCCTTTCCCACTGCACTGGCTCTCCCACTGCCATGCCACCCCCAATGCACGGCCACTCCTACTGCACAGCTAGTCCCACATCATGGCCTCTCTCACTGCACTGACTCTCCCACTGCACGGCCTTCCCCACTGCACTGCCTCTCCCACTGCACTGCCTCTCCCACTGCACGGCCACTCCCCCTGCACGTCCTCTCCCACTGCATGGCTCCTCCCACTTCACTGCCTCTCGCACTACATTGCCTCTCCCACTGCACGGCCTCTCCCACCTCACTGCCTCTCCCACTGTACGGCCTCTCGCACTGCACTGCCTCTCCCACTGCACGGCCTCTCTCACTGCATGGCCTCCCTCACTGCACTGCCTCTCCCACTGCACGGCTTCGATCACTGCACTGCCTCTGTGACTGCAAGGCCTCTCCCACAGCACTGCCACTCGCACTGCACTGCCTCTCCCACTGCACAGCCTGTCCCACTGCACTGCCTCTTGCACTTCCAATCTTGTAAGTAACCCCACTGCACTGCCTCTCCATCTGCACTGCTCCCCCACTGCATGGCCTCTCCCACTGCAATGACTCTCCTACTGCACTGCCACCCCAATGCTCGGCCACTCCCACTGCACTGCTAGTACCACAATATGGCCTCTCTCACTGCACTGACTCTCCCACTGCATGGCGACTCCCCCTGTATGTCCTCTTCCACTGCACGGCCTCTCCCACTGCACTGCCACTCCCACACATGGCCTCTCCCACTGCACTGCTAGTCCCACTGCACGGTCTCTCCAACTGCCCTGCTAGTACCACTGCACTGCCTCTTCCACTGCACTTCCTATTTCACTGCAGTGCCTCTCCCACTGCACAGCTTCTCCCACTGCACTGCCTCGCCCACTGCACGGCCTCTCTCACTGCACGGCCTCACTCAATGCACTGCCTCTCCCACTGCACGGCCTCTCCCACTACAATGCCTCTCCCACTGCACGGCATATATCACTGCACTGCCTCTCCCATTGCACTGCCTCTCCCACTGCATGGCCTCTATCACTGCAATGCCTCTCTAAATGGAATTCATCTTGCACTTCCAACCTTCTAAGTAACCGCACTGCACTGCCTATCCCACTGCACGGCCTCTCCTAATGCACTGCCTCTTGCATTTCCAATCATGTATGTAACCCCACTGCACTGCCTCTCTTACTGCACGGCCTCTCCCTCTGCACTGCCTCACCCACTGCACGGCCTCTCCAACTGCACAGCGTCTCCCACAGCATGGCCTCTCTCACTGCACTGCCTCTCCAACTGCACTGCCTTAGCCACTGCAGAGCTTCTCCCAGTGCACTGCCTCTCCCAGTGCACTGCCTCTCCAACTGCACAGCCTATCTCAATGCACTGCCTCTCCCATTGCATGGCCTCTCTCCCCGCACTGCCTCTACCACTGCACTGCCTCTCCCACTGCACAGCCTCTCCCACTGCACTGCCTCTCCCACTGCACTGCCTCTCCCACTGCACTGCGCACCCACTGCATGGCCTCTCCCACAGCACTGTGTCTCCCACAGCACTGCCACTCCCACTGCTCGGCCTCTCCCACTGCACAGCTTTTCCCACTGCACTGATTCTTGGAATTCCAATCTTGTAAGTAACCCCACTGCACTGCCTTCCCACTGCACCGCCTCTCCCAATGCACTGCCTCTCTCCCTGCACTGCCTCTCGGACTGCACAGCCTCTCCCACTGAACAGCCTCTCCCACTGCGCTGCCTCTCCAACTGCGCAGCCTCTCTCACTGCACTGCCTTTCCCACTGCTCGGCCTCTCCCACTGCACAGCCTCTCCCACTGCACGGCCTCTCCCACTGCACTGCCTCTCCCACTGCACTGCCACTCCAACTGCACGGCCTCTCCCACTGCACTGCTAGTCCCACTTCATGCCCTCTCCCACTGCACGGCCTATCTCACTGCACTGCTTCTCCCACTGCATGGACTCTCTCACTCCACGTCCTCACCCACTGCACGGCTTCTCTCACTTCACGGCCCCTCTCACTACACTGACTCTCCCACTGCACTGCCTCTCCCACTGCACGGCATCTCCCACTGCACGGCCTCTCTCACTACACTGCCTCTCCCACTGCACTGCCTTACCCAATGCATGGCCTCTCCCACTGCACTGCGTCTCCCACAGCACTGCCACTCCCACTGCACGGCCTATCCCACTGCACAGCTTTTCCCACTGCACTGATTCCTGCAATTCCAATCTTGTAAGTAACCCCACTGTACTGCCTTCCCACTGCACGGCCTCTCCCACTGCACTGCCTCTCCCACTGCACTGCCAATTCCACTGCACGGCCTCTCCCACTGCACTGCTAGTCCCACTTTATGACCTCTCCCACTGCCCTGCTAGTCCCACTGCCCTGCCTCTCCCGCTGCACTGCCTCTCTCACTGCACTGCCTCTCCCACTGCACAGCCACACCCAATGCACGGCCTCTCCCACCGCACAGCCTCTCCCACTGCACTGCCTCTTGCACTTCCAATCTTGTATGTAACCCCACTGCACTGCCTCTTGCACTTCCAATCTTGTATGTAACCCCACTGCACTGCCTCTACCACTGCACGGCTTCTCCCACTGCACTGACTCTCCCACTGCACTGCCTCACCCACTGCATGGCTTCTCCCAATGCACTGCCTCTCCCACTGCACTGCCTCTCCCCCTGCCCTGCCTTTCCCAATGCACATCCTCTCCCACTGCATGGCCTCTCCCACTGCACTGCCTCTCTCACTGCACGGCCTCTGTCACCGCACGGCCTCTGTCACAGCACTGCCTCTCCCGCTGCACTGCCTCACCCTCTTCACGGCCTCTTTCACCGCACTGCCTTCCCACTGCACGGCCTCTCTCACTGCACTGCCTCTCCCACTGCACTGCCTCTCCCACTGCACGGCCTCTCCCACTGCACAGCCTCTTGCACTTCCAATCTTGTATGTAACCCCACTGCAATGCCTCGCCCACTGCACAGCCACTCCCACTGCATGGCCTTTCCCAGTGCACAGCCTCTCTCAATGCACAGCCTCTCCCACTGCATGGCCTCCCCCACGGCACTACCTCTCCCACTGCACAGCCACTCCCATTGCATGGCCTCTCCCACTGCACTGCCTCTCTCACTGCATGGCCTCTGTCACTGCACGGCCTCTCTCACTGCACTGCCTCTCCCGCTGCACTGCCTCACCCTCTTCACGGCCTCTTTCACCGCACTGCCTCTCCCACTGCACTGCCACACCCAATCCACGGCCTCTCCCACTGCACAGCCTCTCCCACTGCACTGCCTCTTGCACTTCCAATCTTGTATGTAACCCCACTGCACTGCCTCTACCACTGCACGGCTTCTCCCACTGCACTGACTCTCCCACTGCAATGCCTCTCCCACTGCACTCCCTCTCCCACTGCACAGCCTCTCCCACTGCATGGCCTCCCCCACGGCACTACCTCTCCCACTGCACAGCCACTCCCTTTGCACGGCCTCTCCCACTGCACAGCTTCTCCCACTGCACTGATTGTTGTAATTCTAATCTTGTAAGTAACCCCACTGCACTGCCTCTCTCACAGCACTGCCTCTCCCACTGCACTGCCTCTCCCAATGCACTGCCTCTCCAACTGCACGGCCTCTCTCACTGCACTGCCTCACTCATTGTACTGCCTCTCCCACTACACGGCCTCTCTCAATGCACTGCCTCTCCCACTGCACAGCCTCTCCCACTGCACTGCCTCTCCCACTGCATGGCATCTCCCACTGCACTGCATCTCCCACAGCACTGCCACTCCCACTGCATGGCCAATCCCACTGCACAGCTTTTCCCACTGCACTGATTCTTGCAATTCCAATCTTGTAAGTAACCCCTCTGCACTGCCTTCCCACTGCGCAGCCACTCCCACTGCACTGCCTCTCCCACTGCACTACCTGCCCACTGCACTGCCTCCCCACTGCACTGCCTCTCCCACTGCACGGCCTCTCCCACTGCACTGCCTGTCCCACTGCATGGCCTCTCCCACTGCACAGCTTCTCCCACTACATGGCCTTCCCACTGCACTGCTAGTCCCACTGCCCTGCCTCTCCCTCTGCAGTGCCTCTCCCACTGCATGGCTTCTCCCACTGCTCTGCCTCTCCCACTCACTGCCACACCCAATCCACGGCCTCTCCCACTGCACAGCCTCTCCCACTGCACTGCCTCTTGCACTTCCAATCTTGTATGTAACCCCACTGCACTGCCTCTACCACTGCACGGCTTCTCCCACTGCACTGACTCTCTCACTGCAATGCCTCTCCCACTGCACTCCCTCTCCCACTGCACAGCCTCTCCCACTGCATGGCCTCTCCCACTGCACTGCCTCTCCCACTGCACTGCCTCTCCCACTGCATGGCCTCTTTCACTGCACTGCCTCTCCCACTGCATGGCCTCTACCACTGCATGACCTCTGCAACTGCACGGCCTCCATCACTGCACTGCCTCTCCCACTGCACTCCCTCTTGCACTTCCAATCTTGTAAGTAACCACACTGAACTGCCTTTCCCACTGAACTGCCTCTCCCAAAGCTCGGCCTCTCCCACCGCACTGCCTCTCCCACTGCACTGCCTCTTGCACTTCCAATTGTTTAAGTAACCCCACTGCAGTGCCTCTACCCTGCACGGACTATCCCACTGAACTGCCTCTCACACTGCACTGGCCTCTCCCACTGCATGGCCTCTTTCACTGCAATGCCTCTCCCACTGCACAGCCTCTCTCACTGCACTAGCTCTCCCACTGCATTGCCTCTCCCACTGCATGGCCTCTTTCACTGCACTGCCTCTCCCACTGCATGGCCTCTCCCACTGCATGACCTCTCTCACTGCACGGCCTCTCTCAGTGCATTGCCTCTATCAATGCACTGCCTCCTCCCACTGCACAGCCTCTATCACTGCACTGCCTTTCCCACTGCACGGCCTCTTTCACTGCACTGCCTCTCTAACTGCACTGCCTCTCCCACTGCACTTCCTCTTTCACTTCACTGCCTCACCCACTGCACGGCCTCTCTCACTGCAGTGCTTCTCCCACTGCACTCCCTCTCCCACTGCATTGCCTCTTCCACTGCACTGTATCTCCCACTGCACAGCCTCTCCCAATTCACTGCCTCTCCCACTGTACGGCTTCTCCCACTACACTGCCTCTCACACTTCACTGCCTCTCCCACTGCATGGTCTCTGCCGCTGCATGGCCTCTCCACTGCACGGCCTCTCCCACTGCACTGACTCTACAAATGCACGGCCTCTCCCACTGCACGGCCTCTCCCGCTGCACGGCCTCCCCACTGCACGGCCTCTCCCACTGCACTGCCTCTTGCACTTCCAATCTTGTAACTAACCCCACTGCACTGCCTCTCCCAATGCACTGCCTCTCCCACTCTATGGCTTCTCCCACTACACTGCCTCTCACACTTCACTGCCTCTCCCACTGCATGGTCTCTCCCGCTGCATGGCCTCTACCACTGCACGGCCTCTCCCACTGCACTGACTCTCCAAGTGCACGGCCTCACCCACTGCACGACCTCTCCCACTGCACGGCCTCTCCCACTGCACTGCCTCTCCCACTGCACGGCCTCTCTCACTGCACTGCCTGTCAAAATGCATGGCCTCTCCCACTGCACTGCCTCTCCCACTGCACTGACTCTCCAAATGCATGGCCTCTCCCGCTGCACGGCCTCTCCCACTGCACTGCCTCTCCCACTGCACTGCCTCTCACACTGCACTGCCTCTCCCACTGCACGGCCTCTTTCACTGCACTGCCTCTCCCACTGTGTGGCCTCTCCCACTGCATGACCTCTCTCACTGCACGGCCTCTCTCACTGCACTGCCTCTATCTCTGCACTGCCTCCTCCCACTGCACGGCCTCTATCACTGCACTGCCTCTCCCACTGCACAGCGTCTCTCACTGCACTGCCTCTCTAACTGCACTCCCTCTCCCACTGCACTGCCTCTTTCACTTCACTGCCTCAACCACTGCACGGCCTCTCTCACTGCAGTGCCTCTCCCACTGCATGGCCTCTCCCACTGCACTGCCTCTCCCACTGCTGCACTGCCTCTCCCCCTGCATGGCCTCTCCCACTGCA
>JAVSCE010021962.1:0-113011 GCA_032199065.1 Smutsia gigantea | reverse complement strand
TAATCCATTATTCATTTGCAATCTGAGAAATAGGTGTTTCTTATTGCAAATCTCATGTGAAAAAAAATTGGTTCTTTCCTTTAGCATTTAGAATAAAATCCCCATCCTTCACCACGGCTTTCAGAGTCCTGCACGATCTTCCCAGCCTCTTCCTCCACACCGACTTGGGCCTCCCACCCTCCTCATTCACTGATCTCCACCCTCACCAGGCTCTCTCTGATTCTTCAGGCGCAGTGAAGAGTTTCCTTCCCTGCAGCTTTGGGTGTTTTCCCGAAACATTCTTGTTCTTTGGTCTCCTTCGTTTATGTCTTAACATACACCCTGTTTGTCACTATTTGGAACATCTGGTCGATCTGTTTGCCAACTGCTGTGTTTCCTCCCTCAGACTTGCGGTCCGTGAGGGCAGGAGCCACACAGGATGAATCCGCATCTATTACCCCAGCCAAATGCGTAGCAACGGTCAGTCAGAGGGGCTGAGTGAGAGCTATACTGCCCGGGGCTCCCACCCAACGTCATGCGAACATAATAGGACAAAAACAGATTCTAAAACTTTACAATAAAGAAAGTATACTCGATATTTTTCAGAGTGAAATGTTGCTAAAAAAAAAAACCCTCTATGTACTCTGTGATATTACACTTTGCTTTTGTTTGTTTGTTTTTAGGAAAGGATGAAGTATGGACGTTCAGGAAGAAAAAGTGTTCCAAGTCCTATGCCACCGACATGGAGGTGAGTGTTTTTATGAGAAAATGCTATGAAAATGCAGCTCTCAACATTGCCTGATCAAAAAACCGCTGCCTGGAATAACTGATGCATTTATTTAAAGAATATAATGCGATATTCTTATAATTCAGCAGGGTATCACCCATCAGCTGGATTAGAGGACACTCATTATATTTATCTCTATTTTGCTTATATTGATAAATTTTATGCAAGTGAATACAATGAAAATAAAATAATTTCAAAAACACTTGACACATACATAGCAAACGTGCCCTAGAGTTTCTTTCAGCTTTTAGGACCACACCGTATTAATTTGCAACAAAACATCAACTTCTCAATTGATGGTGCAAAATCAATAGCAAGAACCATTGCTCCAGAAACATGTTCTTTTCTGAAAATGAAGATTGATTGCATTAAAGTTGTCATCTATGTCACCCAGGAAAATACAAGTCACAAGACACCAAGATCTTTCAAAACAGTATTGGCAAATGCCATGCACTGAACAATTTTATAAGAGAATAGTCTTAGATTACATGTTTCAGAGCTAGTTTCAATTAATTTATTTTCTAAATTATTGAAAATTTAATGAAAAGTCCTAAGAATAGCCAGATTTGCTAATTTTAAATATTTTGCTTCACTTTAGCATTCTTCTGTGATTATATCCTCATTTAGAGCTATGTATATATAATTACTTTCTCTGGACTACTTAAAAATATGCCCCTTGTACCATTCGGTATTTCAGAAGGTTTTCCTACAACAAGAATGAACACTTTCAGTGTTCTGGTATAAGACCAAAAGAGACTCTCTCTCCCTCTGGTTACAGCTATAAATTCTGAGCCGAACCCAAAAAGCAACTATCTGAGGACTCTGAAAAAGTAAACAATAATAGGCAGATAAAAAAAGGATGTCAAAACTTGAAGAATGATCAACATCAGTGCATTTCCTAAGTCTTTTCTTTCTCTCCTTTACTTTCCAGCCTTGACCCGAGGAAGATCCAGTAGCCACAGGCCAAAAAGAGTGGAGAGTTCGGAGTGAATTGCTTTTTATCTTATTCTTTCCTTTTTCTTTCCTAGCCCTGCTGCAGGGTCCAAGCGCTGCAGAGCGGCATGGCTGCAGTAGTTTGGAGGTGGAATCATAGGCACATAAAATCCCATATTCACACCTGTATCGTTGGCCAGATGAACTAGGAGAGGGGGGTCACTGTAGTTCAAGGAGAGTATGGTGTGACATTTCCTCTCTTTTCTCTCACAGCTGTGCTCTGAAGGTGACTCTGCACCCCCATCCACCCCATCAGTCCATTGTAAAAGCTCAGGAGGAGAAAACTCTGAAAGGACGCGTTCAGGCCAGAAGAACTGGGAAAGTGGGCCCCTGGTGAGCAGACATGTAGAGGGAGTCTTGGGGAGGACAGAACTGGGGAAAGAATATCGCAGTTACATGCATGCACAGTCACAAGTACTGGACTCCCCCCAATCTGGGCAAGCGGGAACAGCCCATGAGGCAGGGGGGAGACTCCAAGAACCACTGCCCCATCCCTGGTTCTCCAGGCGCTGTAGCTGGATCAGATCCAAGCACCACAGCAGCTGGCTGACAGTCTAGCTGACAGAGGAGTCCCTATAGGTAGAGGGCAAGAGACCTGCACAGGTCAGTGGCCCGGTAAGACCACCCAGGACCAGGGTGAACCTGCACTGTCCGAGGGTCATGCAGGAGCCGTGCCCAGGACAAACAGTCTAGGTGTCCAACATGCAGTCCAAGATCACTGGGCACAGTGAGGCCCAGGAGGATATGATGTAGGAACGCAGCCAGTCCTCAAGGGAGATGACAGCCCTGAGACAGTGCCTATGTGGGGCTTCAGAAAGCCTTAAGGCTCCCGGTTCCCAGTGTGAGGGACTGAGAAGCCATGGCTCATTCCTAACAGCAGCGAAGAGATGAACAAACTGAACATTCAGCAACTCTTCTCAGAGCCTAAGAAAAGGCACCTGTCATAAACTGCTGTCCCCAAGACTGGAGGTCAGACAGCAGAGTAGAGGGGTCACCGCGAAGGGAACACTCGGGAGCAGAAACCACCGAGGAGCCCATGCTGCTCCGGCAGGAAAACTCCACTGCAGCTGCTGGACGCTCAGTGCGAACAACTCTGAGCTAAACCTCCAGGGGATCCTGGCCACACAGGAGCCCCAGATATTGTGAGATTTTCCTCTAGGAGCTCAACCAGATTCTCACAGTAGAGAGTGGAGAAAAATCCGCATGGGCTTCTGGCAGGGGAGAGGGGAAGGGTTGTCATGAAATATGCCAAGGCCGTGTATTCTTCTGAGCAAGGCCTCCGGGGAAACCAGTCAACAGGAGCCCAGCCTGCAGGGTTATTATCAGGGCCCAGTTAACTGGGGAGAAGGGAAATACCCAATCCCAGGCCCCTCTAGCCACCAAGAGATGGGGCAGGGAGGGGAGGAGAGGACTGGGAAACACTGCTGAAGTTCAAAGCCCAGGGGCACGGACTCACTGAACACTGAAACTTAACTATACACTGCAGAGCCCTCCCTGTCCCCCACGGCACATCACTAAACGCCTATTTACAGCAATTCCTTCAACCCATTTTATTATGTCTGATTATCAAGGAAAAATTACAAGGCACAGCAAAAGGCAAAAAACACAGTTTGAAGAGACAGAGCATGTGAGAACTGGATATGGCAGGGATGTCAGAATGTCAGATCAGGAACTCAAAACAGTTATGACAATATCCTAAATATCTAAAGGACAAAGTAGACAGCATGCAAGAACAGGTGGGCTATGAAAATAGGGTAGAAATCTTAAGAAAAAAAAAAAGAAATGCTAGAGAGAAAAACACTATAACAGAAATAAAGAATGCCTTTGGTGGGCTTATTTGTGTAGTGAACATGACTAAGAAAAGAATCTCTGAGATATATGTATATAATAGACTCTTTGAAGATTAAAACTCAAAATGAACAAAGACTGAAAAAAACAAAACAAAGCAAATGGAACAGGATACCCAAGGACTGTGGAACAGTTACAGGGGTGCAACATACATATAATGGGTCCATCAGAAGGAGGAGAAAGAGGAAGGACAGGAAAAATATTTGAAACAGTAATGACTGAGAACTTCCTCAGGTTAATGTCAGACACCAAATCACTGATCCAGGAAGCTCTGAAACCACACAATACATGCAAAAAAAAAAAAATGACCCTAGGCATATCAACCACAGAAAAGCAAGATAAAGAAACAATTCTGGAAGAAACCAGAGGAAAAAACCACCATATGTATAGAGGAATAAAGACAGGAGTTACCTTTCACTCCTCCTCAGAAACCACACAGAAGGGAGAGAATGGAGTCAAACACTTGAACGACTGGAAGGCTGGGAGCAGCTCTCAGAACCAAGCTCCATGGGGCAAAATGTGGACACCACACATGCTTACAGTCAATGAAGACAGCCGTTCTCAACAGACAAACAGAAACTCTAAAATAACTAATTGGAAATTTTAGAAATGAAAATGCAGTAGCTAAAATAGAAAATTAATTTAATGGGCTCAATAGCAGAATGGAATTGACAGAGGAAAAACGCATTGATTTTGAAGGCAGATCAATAGAAATCATCCAGTTCAAAGAACAGGCAAAATACTACCCCCCCAAAAAATCAAAAGCTTGGAACTTGTGGAACAGGTTCAATAACACAGGACTTAATCATATTATTGGAATCTCAGGAGAGGAGATTGGTGCAGAGAAAAAATTAAGTAATATATGAAAACTTCCCAAATTTGGTGAAAGATATTAGAGATTTGAGAAGCTCATTAAACCAACACAGGATAAACTCAAATGCCATGCCCAGACACATGTAATTAAGCCACTGACAATCAAAGGTAATGAAAAATGTCTTCATCCTTTACATGTAAAGGAAAACAGGATGTTGCTGAGTTAACAGTGATTCCTGGCCACACACTGTGGAGGCTGAAAGAACATCTCTAAGATGCTGAAAGAATAGAAAGTGGTAACGCAGAATTCTTCAACTATCAAAGTACTTTCCAGCCAAATAGAACCAGGACTGACTGCGCTTCCAGCAGATCTGCTCTGAAATAAGTGGGATGGAAGTTCTTCAGGGCAAAGGATGCACCAGAGGCAAAGGAAGGAAAACACACATAAATACAAAGAGAAAGACAAAGGACTTTTTCTCTTTTACATCATTTAAGATATGTAGGATAAGTGAAAGGAAAAATTATACATTTTTGCTGTGATTTTCCATGTATATAGATGAATGCACAGGAAAACTATAACATAAAGAAAGTGAAAGAGCCTAAAAACAAGAGGATATTTTTATAACCACAGTGCTGTCACAAGTGCAGAAAAATTACCTGTGATAGAATGCTTTTATATAACTTACAGTCCTTTTTCAATTTTACTAATTGCTTTAATGATATATTTTATAGCCCTTTTCCCCTATAGCACAAGATGTAATTTAGGACCACATGTTGCATTTAGTCATGTTTCTTTATAATCTCCTGTAATCTGGAAGAATTACTTAGCTTTTCTTTGCATTTTATAACATGGGGAGTTTGAAAGACACTGGCCAATTATTTTACAGAATGAACTTCTGTTTAGTTCTGATACCATGGTTTACCTAAAAGAATTAATTTTCCTGAAATTGAATTTAGAAAATAAATGAATACAAATAAAATTATTCTTATATAACTTCTCATTAATTACATTTTGCATAAGATTTTCTCTTACAAAGGGTATGGTAACAAAATGGTTGAAATCACACATATGGTTAACAAAATACATAAACCAGCCCGACTCATGACAGACCTCTTTCTCAAACCTCACTTTGTCTGTGTCTCCCCCACGAAGGCATGTGCGCTGAGCGTTCACCAATGCAGCGCTTACTGCATGCAGCAAAGCCCTAAGGGACAAGCAGGGAGCCTTCCGCACTGCTGCGTGAGCCCTTTATAAACCCTGAGAGGACAGTGCAAGAGGGCGCTCATTGTACATCATCCTTCTCTTCGTCCTCGAGAGTTGAATAAGGTCTGTTTTGTGAATAAAGTCAGTTTTCCTACCAAAAAAAACAAAAACAAAAACAAAAACCCATTCAATGGTTTTTCTAGCAATGCTTCCAGCTACTTTTAAGCATCCAGTGGGAACTCTGCCTTGGAGCTGCAGCTCCTAACCCCAGCTCGGGGCCGTGGTTCAGGCTCGTGGGGCGCCCGGAGCTGCACTCCCCCGCGCAGTGACCCGCCCTCACAGCCTCCGCTCTGCACTCGTGACGCGCGGGGACCGACGGCACGCACAGCCGCGGCCCACGCCCACACTGCCCCTGCCGTGGGCTGCCCATGGGGTCCCGTCCTCCACCTGCTCCCCCAGGCAGCTCTCAGAAAAGAAGCTGACGTGGACCTTAGGGTTAAAAATTAACGAATAAATATACACAGCATTGCTCTAATCGAGAATGCGTGTAAAATACTGTTCCTAGCTATGGGGCGGAAGGTCGGGGTTAGGGGAGTAAGGTTCAGGGTGAGGGGAGAAGAGCGCCCTCCTCAGGCAAATTACAGCACCGAGGCACTAGGACAGGCCCAGAGTCGCTCCCACCTGCCCTCAAATGTCTCTGAGCTTCACCTCCAACTCAGGGCCATGGCCTTAACCACTCCACCCACTAATAGTTAAGTTAGTGTCCGGCGCTGCTCAGGCCCATTGGGCCATGCCCTTCGAATACTAACTCAGCGCTTCAGCTACAGTGTTAAAACAGCAATCACAGACTCCTCACTTGCTCCTTTTAATTGCAGAGAAAACGTCATGTTCTTCCCAATCACTGTCAGCTTCTTTTGCCTTCACTCCCTAGGAAGACCTTTTGCTAAAAACATGCCAGGAAATATATCTCCCAGAACAGCTTTGCTCTTTTGTGGCTACTGAAGGACCTCTTAGCAAAGAAAATAAACTGGATGACTAAGTGCAAAACATTCATTAAAGTATTCTCCAAACATGGTTTATATGAAAAAAAAATGATTTGGCTACAGAGAATGATTGGTATGTCAAGAATTTCATTTCAGGCAACAATTTGTTATTAGAACAAGCTTCAGTTGTCTGCACGTCGGTTTTGTTCAGAGATGCAATGCAAGATAAATAAGAAAGAGAACTTTGAATGCCGTTATCTACCATGCGGTGCTTCCATTGTAAGTACAGATAAGAACAGCCCCAATATTTTTTTCATTTCCTTGGCTACCAAATCTCCCTCTCACCGCTTATGATGCCTGTCACATTGCAGCTGGTTGCTGTGGCCACAGCTGCTCCAGCCGCTAAGGAGACCTGAACAAATAATTAAGTAGTTTGTGTCTTGGGAGGAGGAAACACACCCTCATCTTTAAACTCATTGTCTGGCATATCTTATAAGAAGCAACTGAAGTGTTTCTTATAGCTCAGACTACCTCAAGAATGAAAGTCACCTAAAACAGAGGCATCTTATGCTGTGACCAATTCCCTGAATGGGTGATTACTTAAAAATATAAAAAAAGAGGGCAGGGGTGTTATGGGAGAGCTAAATGCCAGCACACCGCTGTCCTACCTGGAGAGCCTGGTTTGATTTCCTCTGACACTCCTGTAGCCCCACAGGATAGATAAATGTCACTTCTGCATTCAGATTACTATCTTAAGGGAATTTCTTCTTCTCATTACATAATGGTCAAGCATCACTTTAAAATATGCCCAGCATTTTAAATAGAATTTCCATGACAGGGGAGATTTAATGTGGTCACTTGATATAGTAAACTGCACCCCAGCACAAAGGTGAAAAGACCAAAATGTTGGCTATAACTTTTCTGGGGTTTCTCAGGTGTGTCAACTATAAAGCACGCTTAGCAACTGCCCCCACCCCCAGGGTGGTGAGGAGGGGACGTAGGGAAATTGCACTTTGAAACACATGGAGCATTGTATGTGAGTGGTTCTCAAACTTAAGCATGCAGCGGAATTTGCTAAGACAGACTGCTAGCTGCACTCCCTGAATTCCTGACTCACTGTGCCTAGGACTGGGCTGGAGAACCTTCACTGCTAAGTTTCCCAGGAGTGCCAGGGCTGCAGGTCTGGGTAACACACCTGGAGACTAACCCGTAAGTTAATCGCTTTCAAAGGACAGTCAGGGTTTCATTCTCACCCCATTCCCCACCCATGTCTGCTTCAAATAGAGCAGTTGGGCTTGCTTCAGTTTCAGTCTTCACTAATTTGGGGGTTAAGAAGTAATATTTCATTTGAAAGAAGGCATAAAATTGTTGGTTTATAAAAGTAGTTATCAAAATGGTAAAGCACTGAACTGTACACCTTCTGTATCTTAGCAAAAGTGAAATGGAGTTTATAACTTACCTGAGGACTTTGACCAGGTGGAAAATCTAAACTACATATTATGAGTTCAAAATCTGGAAATTTCAAGGGCCTGTATTATGCATCTTGGTTGTTCTAGATACTTAGAAAATGTCAAATTGTCCTATATGGGACTGTTGAGGCACTTACAGATTTAAATCTGAAAGAATCCATAAAGAAAACAAGCTTCTAGTCTGGTCATATCATCAATATTGTAATATAAATCCAGGTGTCAATTTTTTATTTTATCCTTTCTGGAATCTTTATGGGCTATAGAGATAATAAAATGAATATATGTTAGGCAACTGAAAGGCACTATATAAATCAAATTTACCACCAATTCTTAATAGTCATAGTTTATGGAGGAAAAAATGAACATTAAACAATGAAATGCCTTCCTCCAAAACCCACCAGAGACTAAAATATGTGAATAATATTTATTTATACTGGGAAATGTAAATGATGGGATTTTCTTAGCAGATATTTAGTTACCAATTTTAATTTGCTTAGATTAATTTGAGAAGTTAAAAGTGAAGTAGGATAGCACCTAGATTATAGTCTCTAATAGTATGTCCTGTGGAAAGAAGCCAGCCTTCTTGCAGAATAGCTGTTTCCATGTTTGGGGCTAGAAATGCCCAAGCTGAACTGGGCACATCTTGTTTAGCCCGGGAGTTCTCAAATGACCAGTGGAGTCGTGACGTGTAACATCAATGCCACCCCGAAGGGGCTCCCACTGAGCAAGCTCGGAGCAATTTGATCATCAGAGAGGATATTCACTGCAACTGATGAATACACACTGTACATAAAATTTTTGTATTTATAATAGTATAAAGAAAGAAAAAACATCTGTGGCCAACCACACTGGCTGCCAGGGCACCTACTCATGGCTTTGGAATCAAACAGCAAAGGGGAAATGACCGAGTATTCATCCCATGACTCCTAAAGGACCCGTAATTCAAAGTAGCCATCAAAAAGTGAGGAAAAATTATTCTTTACAGAAAATGTTCGGCTTTAAAAAAATGTAGAAAGAATGCAAGAAATCAAAAATCACCCAAAATTAAATAATAAATCTAAGAAACAGTTATTAAATAGATTCTAAAGCCAGTAAGTGGAATGCAGGTGAAAAACTGCAGTGGAGCCATGAGACAGACACCACCAGCACCCACTGAATTAACTTCAGCATTCCTTAAAAATGGAACAATAAGGCACTGTGGGCTTTAAGAGATACTTCAAAAGGAAGTTGAGAGCATCCATCTAAGAAGCATTCTTGCCAAACAGTATGTGTGAATCTAATCACACCTCTGTATCTGCCAGCTTACAAGGAATAGAGGAAAAGTTAATAATATTAAATGAAGCAACCAACTAAATGTGGAAATTGAAACATTTTAATGGACAAGAGAAATATTCTCTCCAACCTAGCTATAGCATGAAAGGGCTGGGGATTAGGAGTTAGAGTTAAAAAAGGAGATATAACCCATAATAATGAGGAGATCTTAACTAGATTCTACTTGACAAAACAATTATTGTCTGTAATCATGTATTTCTGCAACAATTGGGGGTATTTTAATATAGACTAGATGTTGGGTAATATTGAGGGAATATTATTGTGTTAGGAGTGAAAATGGCATAGGGATTATATATGTGTATATGTTTATGATGAATATATTTGCATGTATATATACATTTTGTCTCATTAAGAAAAAGATATATACAAACTGAAGTCTTTCCTGGTAATGGCATGATATCTGAGATTTGCTTTTAAACTATTAGTGGGAAGAAGAATAGTTGAAACAAGATTGGCAAAATGTTCATATTGTTAAAGCTGTGTATGGGTATATAAAAATTTAATATGTTAGTATCTCTACCTATATGTATATATGTATAATATATTAAGTGTTATAAATGCATAATGTGTAATATAATAATATATTCTTACGTAATATACATATGTGTATATATAATAATACTATTTCATACTTAATTAAATAAAAGAGCTTTTTTTTTTCCAGAAATACACATATTGAACCCAAACATTCTTTTGGTCTAAATCCAAATCCTCTTTTCTCTACCCTGTTTCACTCACTGATTCCCTTTGAATAGATTTTCTACACAAAGCTTTATGGTTTCCTTGGTAATAATATACTTAACCTAGTAAACAATGCATTTGTATTACATACTGAAACATATTTTCTTGCATGCTAATTAAGGATTCACTTATTATTTCTAGTCAAAACAGAAAGAAGAAAGATTTGGGCTCTCAGACCCCACACCATCTGCATTCCTAAATGAAAACAGAAATCAAATTGGCACATTTACAACAGAGACAAATTCCTTTAGAAATGGGTCTTATTTTAATTTAGCAAGCAGCTATGTTATTAAATATAACATTCAAAAATAATGGAGCTTTGCAGAAACATTTCATTCTAATACAATTTATGATGGCATAAATAATTGTAGAGTTAATATAAATGCTTAGTCAAAATGTTTTGTTCCTTGTTAACTTAGTACAAAAAGATGTGATGTCCATTATTCTGAAGAAAAATGGATATGATGGTACTAATGCTGGGATAGAAATTGGGATACCTGGGATCTAGTCCAGCCCATAACTAATAATTACATAGCCTGAGCAAACCTCACAATTTCCCAGGTCTCATTTCTTTGTCTATGATATGAGGAGGACTACGTGATCTCTGTGGCCTCTTCAGACCTTATATGCTACAATATCGATAAGCATAGAACAGAATCTTATTTTTCTAAATGCTCAGATGTGCATTTTTGAGTTCTCTGCATGTGTTACTGGTGTATGTGTGTGTGTGTAAGGTGGGCACACACGTGTGTACTCGTGTACAGTATATCATACCTCTTATCTCAAAAAGCAGAATATAGCAAGTTTAGGTAGGAATTTCTTTGACAGGCACATACTTACCTTAGATAAATGAACCCATTAAAGTACAAAATTTTCACTGATTTTGTGCAAACTGCACCAAGAAATATGTCAGCTCTATTTTACTTTGATACCAGGTATGGCTTCATTTTCTAATTCTGTCTGGTAAATAGGCTAGTAAGTCAAAGGATCAATAAAATCAAGACCAATCATCTGAAGAAAACGAAGTCTCCAAAACCTTGTTAGTGGAACTCTTACATTTACAGCTGAACTTTTTCTGTGAAGAACAATTAGAAGTCCAAAATAAGAACTATGGGTATGTAGCTATTTCAATAAAAATATTCTAGGTTTATTAGGTTATTAGAAACAAGTCCAAGGGTCCAGATGCTATTGCTTTGACCAATGGTATATGGTATTTTTCTCAGTGTGAAACTTTCACTTATTTTTAAAATTTTTAAATGAAACATTCTCCTTGAAAAATATGAAATGGTATGGAAATATGCAAAGCCAGGTGAGAGCCTCCATTTTACCAACTATTCCCGTCAGTCCCTTTTACACATGTCGCCCCTGTCAGAGACCTGTTTGCTTCCTCCCAGGCCTCTCTGTGTGTGTAGATCCATCTTTGTGCGTAGATGTAGCCTCACATTTAAATCCATACCGCATGCATGCTATGCCTTCTGTGTAATATGACTCGCCCATCCTTCTAGGCTGGTATATTTTGGTTGATCTCATCATTTTTAATAGATAAAAAATATTCCACAGTATGGATATGCTAAGATGCATTTTACCATTAGGACATTGGTGGGGGTTTGATATTTATTTTCTCTCTTAGCACATGCAGTGATGGTGTAGATATTACTGAACATATGTTTTTGCATATGGGTGAATATTTATTGTGGAATTATTTCCATGTGATGTATATTTTTCATACATACTGCAAATTCTGTTCCAAAATAACTGAATGAATTTTCACTTTAGTAAGAGTGGCTGCATCCGTTTCTGCATTCTCAACAAAACGAGATTTTCAGATTTAAAAAAATTTGTTATCAGTCCTACCGATCAGTAAAAATCCAGAAAATGATCTCACTTTTATTCTTTTGTATTATTACAGTTGAGCATCTTTTTACATGCTTTTTATCCTTCCTACTCCCTTGTGAACAATTGATTATAGCCCTTCTCCGTGGTCCAGTTAGTCTGCTTTTTTATGGTAGCCTCGGCACTCTCTGCATGGACATCCTTTTCAGTTAAATGCAGCCTTTATTTTCTAGTCTGCTGCTGACCTCTAGCCCTCCATATGGTGCCTTATTGCACTGGAGATTTTAACTTGTGTGCTATCTGATCTGTCAGTCAGTTGACTCCTTCGGGGCATCTAGGTTTATATGTTTTACTCAGAGGCGTTTGTCATTTTAATTGTTTCAATGTGCTGCATTTTCTTGTACTTTCTTTTGGTTTTTCTTCAATGTGCTCTACATTTGTTTCCTTAGTTCAACTGGAATTATGTTTTGGGGAGGAGCAAGGTAGTGATTTAATCTGTGTTTTACCTTCCAGATGATAACCTAGTTTCACACTATCATTTATTTAATCACTTATTTTTCCCTTACCCTTCTTACAGGCATAATTTAAAATGCTACCTCTATTATGCAGCAAGTTTTATGGCTATAAATATCTCTTTCTGAGCATTATTACACTTGTAGTTCTATACTGGTCTTTGTGCCAATGCAATTTTTAAAATTATCATAGCTTTTAAGGGTATTTAAATATATGGAAATACAGATCACCATGGAGTGTTCTGTTTGTCTTTTCAAAATACTGGAATTTTGTTGCCATTTTCCTTCCAAACTGACTTGAAAATTAGTCAGGTTTTATTAAAGCCCTCCTTGGATCCTGACAGAAATGGCATTGAATCATAAAATTGACATTAAATATTAGTAAGCCTCTTCAGTGAGGATGGATTGGGTTACATGTGCCACTCAGAAAAAGGTTTAGAGTTTTTATCATGAAGAACATTTCTTAGGATCATTCCTATGTGTTTTATTGGTTTTCCCGAAGTAGTAAATGAGGGTATTTTCTTTTATTCCTGAATAAATTCTGATACATGTTTAAGCAGAAGTTCTACTTACTTTACATGTCCATCTTTGGCTACCTTAGTAGATTATCCTATGAGTTTAAGCTTTTAATTTTTGCTTTGACTTTATAAGGGACAATCAAAATAACTTCAGACAGTCACAGATGTACGTTTTCAAGTTTCCCTGCGCACCCTCGCCCTGCGGTGAAGTCCCGACTCACAGAGGCGGAGCGGGGACCTTCCTCGACCTGACCGCCCGCGGTGAGAGTGTTTCTGCGTCCGCACCCACACGGGTGGCTTAGTGGAGTTCGTGGCTCCGCCTGTCAGCAGCGTGAGAAGTTGGGGACGGGCCCTGGTCGTTGAAACCTTTGCTCCCAGAACAGCTGTGTGTCCACAGCCTGGCGCTGCATGGGGGCGTCTAATGGGAGGCTGACCCCCGGGGCCACGGGACGCTGGTCCCCCAGGAGCGACCCTCCTGGGAGCACACGCGGTCTCTGCCCCTGCCCCACATGGTCCCTCGAGCGAATGCGGGGCCCGGACCCGCCAGCGCCCCGGCCCCCTGGACGTGGGCCCCTCACACGTGAGGCCCCGCGAGCTCCTTGGAGCGGCTGCTCCTCGCTCCATTCACCGGGTGACGGGCTGCCCCGAGGGCCCGGGCCCCTCATCCGCGTATCCGCCCACTGGGGACGGTCCCAAGGCGCCTAGTCACCCCGCAGGTCCCTGGTGCTGGGCCAAGCTGGCGGTCAGGCCGGGTCCTTGCCTTCCTGACATTCGCACCCCAGTGGGGCCACAAGTCGGGGCAGAGAGTTGCTCAATAAGACGACAAATAAATGAACAAGACTGAGCAACTCTATAGAGGAAATACAGGCGGTGACTTGAAGGAGACTGGGGGAGACCCACGTGAGAGGGGGCTTGTGCGCTGGGACCCGAGTGTCAGGAAGGACACGACAGGACCCTGTTGGAAGGGGATTCCTCGGGGGCATGCCTGCTGGCTGGAGGCCCAAGGGAGGAATGTGCTCACAGAGCCCAGGGGCGAGAATAAGGTGCAGCCTCCTGAGCACCGTCTTCCTCCCAGCGGAGCTCTGCTGCCTTCTGACGGGACCTGCGACTCGTCGCACTCTGACAGCCTTGCGTTTGGAGGTGGATCTGAATCAGGATCAAATTGAGCCCTGTTTCCTCAGAGTGCTTTCCACCACCACCGCATTCCTCAGGATATCAATTCTGCTCAGCTGTTTATCTCTAGGTCCCAGGCACTGTGGCATCCTCCATCCTTCATGGAGGAACACGTTCTCATGTTTTGCTTTAGGCCCCAGTTGGCATTGCAGTACTTGAGACACACTGAGTATTAAAGAAAATTTCATATAATCTATTATTTTATTTTACCATCTACTGATATGAATGGCAAGTAATACTGGAAAGATGTTGTGGAGGAAGAGTGGGTAGTACTAGAAAGCTGAGCCAAATGCAAAGATTATGAGCTAAATAGAGGTTCTGTAAAAATTCTGGTATTACGAAATCTGTATCTCTTGGTGAAGTACAACCGGATTGCAGTAACTATGAGAGGGTGACCAAGAATAACTGAAAAGACCACATTTGGGAAAGAATTTGCTCATTTGGGCACAGTAAACATTTCATAAGGCATTGCTAAATTTATAAGGTACATCTTGATCCAGAACATAGTCTTGGGACTCCTTGCAGGAAAATTCTTCGAGTGTTCAGTGGAAAAATTTTAAAGATAATAAAACATCTAAAACCATGTTTGAAAAAGAAATGTAATATAGAAAAATGAAATAATTACCTGGAAAAGAAACAATAACCCTACCCCTTTTCCAAGGAAGGGGAGTAGTCTACCTCTGGGGGATTTCTGCAGGCCAGGTCCTGTTGACTGACTTCAGCTAAACTTTCTCAACTTGCTAATACACTTTGTTTATGTGCACTAAAAGGTTGACTTTTAACACTTATTTGAATAAACAACAAGGGATGTTCTTGAGCCAAAAATCACTCATTAAAATTGTGCCCTCTCCAAAATATTTTAAGAATTGTCACTCTTCACACATTTGTGTTTTCTCTAATAGTAACAGCTGTTGTCAATACTTTGAAATTATGCCTATTTTGAATTCAAATAATGGACACTTTACTTCAATCAAAACACATGAAACAAAGCATACACATTGCATAGACATGTCTTTAAAAAACAAGTCTACTTAACTATCTTAGGCTTCCAAAAAGAACTTTGGATCATGTCAGAGAACTGGATATTATTCTCAAATTAGCAATGGATAATATTGTATGATCTTGAGAATATACTATCACTTATGTTTCCTTCAATGCACAAGAAAATGCAATATACTTTACATACAGTTTCAATTTTATTTTGCAACATAACTGAGGACTGAAATTGCTATTGCAACTTAGTAAGGCACATAATGATAACAGCTAATGAAGGCTGAATGCTTACAATAAGCTAGACACTGTGATCAAGGGTTTTGCATGTATTACTTCATAAACACACATAATAGATAGATACTTTTGTTATCTCTAAGACTCACAAACGAGGGTGCTAAGGCTTAATGTTATTAATTTGCCCAAGGTCCTGGAGCTACTAAATAGCTGAGCCAGAATTTCAGTCCAGCGTGTTTGATTAAAGACCACTAAAGACCATTACTGCAAAAGTAATGTGATTATACTCGACTTCACTGGCTTCGTACTCTTTCATCTAGTCTCTCATGTAAAACAATGCACAGATTTGCAGGAGGGTTTATATGATTTGAGCGTTGACGAAGTAGCCACAAAACAGAAGCTTCTCTGTGTGTGGCTAACTGATCTCTTCAGAAACGGAGAATGCAGTGCCCTCTTCTCACCTAGGCTTACTGCCCACAACAGGACCAGATGGCGTAGACCACACAGCAGCTCACAAACATGCTGGCCAAGAACAAGGGAGAGCACATGAGGAAAAGCAACACTTTCCTCACTTGAAAACCAACTCTATTCTTTTTTCTTCTCTCCTAGTAATTTTCCTGCTACATGAAAATATTATGCATGATACTTGCTGACAGATTTGGTGTATTTTGGTCATAATCACCTTCATAAAGGAATGTGTATGTGTGTTTAGATTAATAGAGGTTTGATGGGAATTTATTTGATGAACCAAGGGCTTGTAATGTGGACTGGCTTCTTGTTACGCAGACTGTTTATGAAGTGCACAGAGCATTGCAAAAGACTATGAAGAAGGAATGTAAATCCTCCTTCTCTGGAAATACTGAAAATACATGAATATCATTCCTTGCTAAAGCTCAGACATACTCATCCTTTACACCAACATCCACTGGAATAATGTATACGCCAACACCAAAAATACAAAAAGCAAAACTAAAGGGACCTCTTTGGAAATGTCCAGTTTAAAGTCTTGTTTCAGTTTTTCATTTTTATGTAAGGGCACACAAGTCTACCTTCAAAAGCAACAATCAGTGAAAACGAGGGCCCATTTCTAACGGAAGGCCATCATGTGGCATCCATTCTTCTAACTCTAGTCGCTAGAGTTTCTAGTTTCGTCATCTTGAAGGAAACCAAATATGCATGAAAGGAAGTCAGTAAGTCATTCCTATTTTGAGAGAACAAATGGCAGTTCTTTCATTTTCATATGGTATCCCCCTTTTCTTTCTGCTCAGAACAAATGTTATTATCCAGTTGATCAGAACCCATTTAATTGCACCAAATTGTTATTTAACAGTCCCTGAGGGCTTTTATGCCTTCTCTGTGAAAAGAGGATCAAAACAAAGTCAAATTTCAATGGAGATTCTAAAATCTGCCCTCCTTTTCCAAAGAGACCTGGGAAAGGAGCAAGGAGACAGCGATGCCAAAGTACACTGGGAGGTTTGACAGAACACCCACCCACCTCTGCAGTAATTAGCGGACGTGGTGGAATAATAGCGAGAATATGAATGAGACATTTTAACTTCCTTTTCACTGGTCTAGCATAAAACTTTCCATTACAGGAACTATATCGCAATTCACCATTACATTGTTAAGGTTTCCTGTTATTACTTCAATTAAGTTTCCAAAATGTGCAAGAATATTTTGAACATATTACAAGTGTGTTGTCATAGGGTATGCTTTTTCATTTGAAAATCACTGATAGACAAATGTGAGAAAATTGAAGCAAAGCCCCAAGCCAAAGCTTCTTGGACTGAAACAGTATGGGGATGAGTAAAATTCAGAGTTGTAATGATTGGGTTAATTGTTAATTTGGGGATCAAAATTCAAATCCAAAATATTATCTTGACTTCACCAATGGAATGTACTTAACCTTTTTCTAATTTCACAAGGAAACTTTTGATCATCTCTTAATAAATAAGCATGAGTTGAATTTAAAGTAAAGCAGAATAATTAAAAATGGAAAAATCTTTCCAGGCTTGTATGATTATAAAAAATAAAAAAGAATCAAACCAGAGAGCAGCACATGAGAAACACTTTCAAGAGTACCTACAGAAAATTAGTACTAATATTAATTTATCAGAGTATTACTAGTGTTACCTAATACAGTAATAACACTGAATAAGTAATTATGCTAAAAAAATCTTAAGAATCTCATAAACTTGGCATGTATTTTTCAATACTATTACTGCATTTTAAACAAATAATGATAATTTGAAATATCTCTTGTAATCATGACTAGGTTGATTATCCCCAAATCATTCTTTAAATTTAGTGCAATTCCATTCAAATTCTCATTACATTAGTGTTGTCTGTGTACATTCTATGAATTCTGTAATGACAAGTACCCACTATTATTCACAGTAGAGAACAGTTTCACTGTCCTAAAAGTCTCCTATGCTACACTTATTCATTACTCCTTCCCTCCCCCTGAGCCCCTCCCAGACAGTGATCATACCCTCTCCACAGTTCTGCTTTTCCAGAATGTCACAGAGTTGGAATTATATAGTATGTGGCTTTTTCAGGCTAGCTGCTTTCAATTAGCAATATACATTTAAGATTCCTCTGTGTCTTTTGTGACTTGATAGCTCATTTATTTTTATCACTGAATAATAGTTCATTGGATTTATTTATCCATCCACTCACTAAAGGACATCTTGTTTGCTTCTTCATCTCGGCAGTCCTGAGGAGAGCTGCATAACCATTTGTATGCAGATTTTTCCATAGACAAACGTTTTCAACTCATTTGGGTAAATACCAAGGAACACGATTGCAAGATCATACGACAATAAGAGTATGCTGGTTTAGTAAGAAACTGCTGAAGGGCCTTCCAGAGTGGCTGTGCCGTTGAGCATTCCCACCAGCAATGAGTTAGAGTCCCTGTTGCTGTACAGTCTGTTCAGCATTTGGTCTTGTCAGTTTTTGGTGGTTTTTTTTTGGGTGGGGGGCAGGGGATGGTTGGCCATACTAATAAGTATGTAGTGGTATCGTATTATTGTTTTATTTTATAATTCCCCAATACCATTTGATGTTGATCATCTTGTCATATGCTATTTTCCACATGTCAGTCTTCTCCTGTGAGATGTCTGTTCAGATCTTTTGCCCACGTTTTTAGCACCACTTCCAATATTTGTGCTCATCTGCTGCTTTCAGTAGTCTGATGTTGATATCCTTAGGTGTGGTTTCTTACATGTCTTCACTTGAGGTTAGTAGAGCTTGAATTTGTACAAGAAAATTACATTTTCCAACTTTAGGAATTTTGGAGGCAGTGTATTATTTCAAATGTTTTCTCCCTCATTCTCTCTCTTTCTTGTTTAATTGAGGAACTCTAGTTCCATACATTTAAATTTTCTGAGTATCCCACAGAACTCTGGATGTTTTTAACTTTCTTTCTTCCCTGCCTTGGCTAATTCCATTCATGTCCTGAAGTTTCATCGGCTCTTTTGTCATCTCCAAACTTTTGTTGAGGTCCTTCAGATATTTATTGCAGATAAGGCATTTTCAGTCCTAGAATTTCCAATTGTTTATTACTCAAAGTTTGTACTGATGTTCTGAGATTTCCTCTCTCTCTCTCATTAAAGGTAAATTTTCTTTCATACCCATCATCATAGACACAATAGTTGCTTTAATAATCCTATTAAGTGAAATCAATTAATTAAAATCCTAATGAGATGCTCAGCATGCTCCCTCCTCATTTGTCTCGGGATCAGTCTCCATGATGCTATTTTCTTGAATATAGACAACTTGCGGTTTATTTTTATAAGCAGGGCAAGGCTGATCTTATCCTGAGTCTGGTGAATTACACATTGTAGACACTCCAGATTTTGTTATGTTCCTCCAAAGAGGAAGTTTTTACAGGGCCTTATCTTGCCTTAAGTCAAATTCCAACTGCAAATAGTCTTGGGTGTAGTGAGTGGCTACTGAAATTTCACCTCATTTCTTTGAGCTGATGGGCCACTGGGAATCTGTCTAGTATATGTGCAGTGTAGGCATCACACAGAGATTGATGCAGAGAATTATACAAAGCACTGTGGTCTTCCCGCTTTATCTTTCTCCTTTCCATGATGTCTGTCCTCATTTTTCAGTTTCCATCATTGAACCAAATTCTAGCCTCTGGTTTTTCAAGCCTGGGATAATGAATTTTTTTTTTTAATGTCTATTTTCGCCACCTAGAACAGCACATACCAGGGCCTATCTTAGTCTAAAAGGCATAATAAAAGCTCACAGAGTACAGTGTCCTTCTTCCAGATGGTGACCCCAACAGTAATCTCCATTTTCAGTCTCTCTCCAGTGCCCCTGAATAGTTTTTGTCCAGAGTTTACAGTCATTATCTGCAGGTTGCTTGGCCCAATAGGAGCTATTCTGTCATCGCAAGAAACTGGAAACACTGAAGCAATGCTTTTGGTGGCAAAAAAAAAAATTTTTCAAATGACCCAAACATCCATCAGCAGAGGCGTGGCTGCATAAATGGTGCCATAAGCACGAAAGGAGGCTGAATGACACCGCAGAGAAGCAGCTGCCTTGGTGACACAGTGTGGATGAGCCTTAGTGTGCGAGGTGTAGGACATACGCTACTGCAAAGAGGACGTGGTAATCATGATGACCAAGCAGCACAAAGGGTCCCTAGACTCGTTCACACTGCCATCAGGCTGGAGCGGATCTGCAAGCTCTCCTGCAAGGAGCTAGGTGGTGATACTTTAGGCTCTAAGGCCTGAGGGTCTCCATCACAACTAGTCGTCGCTGTTGTCAGGGCATGAAAGCCCCACAGACGTCGGTGAACAGGATGCCTGACCCCAAAAAGGGGCAGAGGGGCGGATCTGGTCCAGAGTCACTGTGGTTGCTGGTCCCTGGCCTGGATGGTTCTCAGAAGCACCCGCCTTTCTGTAGCAGCTCAGGATTCAGGCTTTTGACCCTTTGTCACCACACCATGTGAACAGCAGGGCTCTTCCAAGATCATAATACAGAAAAAGACAGCTATGGAGGTGGTTGTATGCCCACAGTTCATTAATGCAGCCCAGAGGTCACACAAGTGACTTCCGCCTAGAGTCTGTTGGTCAAGATTTACCCTATGACCCTGACCAACAATGAGAAATCTGGGAATGAGATGAGAACACTTGTGGCCAACAATTATGTTTAACTTAATATAATACTGAGTAAAAAAAAAGCAAGTCTCAGAAGATAATGCATAACATAAAGAGCATATTATGGAGTGAAACCAATAAAACTAAACTATATAATAGGTACCTAAAATATGTGATGATAACAAGAGGCGGAAGACGTAAATGTGATGGACTCAAAATTAAGCATGATGCTTGTCTTTTGGGAGACATAGGGAAAGAATACATAAGTACATTTAAACTTTTGGTATTATTTCAACTCTTGGACTGAACAACATGCTCAAGAATGTTGCTTATTATGAAAGAAAAAAATCCTTTATGAAAATAACCCATTTGGAGATTAAATGTGTAACAGTTAATTTTATATAACTGGATCATGAGATGCCCAGATATCTGTTTAACCCTTTTTTTTTCTTGGATGGGTTTGCAAAGGTGTTTCTGGGAAGGATTAGCATTTTTGGGGTAGATTGAGTAAAGCAGATTGTCCTCCCCAATGTGGGAAGGCATCATCCCATCGACTGAGGTCCTGAGTAGAATGAAAAGGCAGAGACAGGTGGAACTGGGACTCTGGAACTTCAGTCTTTTCCTGCCCTGGTGTCTGGTGCCCAGGCCTCCGGATTCAGGCTGGGATCCATATCATCAGCTCTCAGGCCACCCCTGGTGTCCCCCGGGTCTCCAGCTTGCGTATGGCCGTCTTGGGATCTCAGTCCCCAGGCCTCATGATAAACCTCTTTCCAGATGTACATGTCCTATTGTCTCTGTCTTCTAAAGAACCTTGGCACATACACTGTGTTACTTCTTCCAAAAACAAAACCTTCAGAGCAAGTTCCAACTCAGTGCTGCCTGTCTGCACTGCACCTGTCCTCACTGCGACAGAGGGAGTTTCTAAGTTATTATATTTATTGAACAACTATTGCCCCCATATTCTGAAAGCTCGATAGGAAAATGACCATGTCTATCTTGCTTTTAGGATCTCCCCAGTTCCCACCATAATTTCTTCATCAGCATTTAGTAAATATTCTTTGAATGATTAAACTTGAAAGCACAGGAAAAAAATGATGAAAGGAAAATTACCCAAATCCCTCATTCATCAAAACAACTCCAGGCTATTTCATTTCAGGTTTTGCTATGAATTTTTGTATCCTTACATAGTCACAATGTGTGTGCATTTCTGTACAAATTTCTGGTAGCATTTCAGGATAATTTTGCAAGGTTTTAGTGATTACTGAAGAGATAATATTCAGCTTTGATTTGATTGAGAACAATGTCCAACTAAGATCTGATACCGGCTACAACACTTTGCATTTGGATTTTTTGTCGTTATTTTGGGATTGCTGGGTTTTGTTGTTGTTAACAGGCACTGCAAGTGGTGCATCAAAGAAAACTTTTCAGAGAGACCTTTTTGGACAGAGCCATGATAGATGAAAAAAGACCTTCATGCTTCAGGAGGGTGGTACCAAGAGGCACATCAGGGCAGCAACACCCTGATGGGTAAACTCAGGGCACAGAGGCAGGGAAGAGTCGTTTCCAGAATGTTTGCACAAGAACGAGTTATGAGGACAGCCCCAAGCCATGTGCCCTGTACCTGCTGCTGCCCTGAGTAAAACACCCCAAATCCAGGTGGTGGGGACTCAATAATCAGTGCTTCCAGGAATATCTCCATGGACTCCAGGCCGCTTGTTTTAGCCCAGACCTGCTCATATCCAGAAAAAAAGTAATCAAATCCATTTTCTTTAAAAGCTAAATGGAAGAAAAAATACAAATCTGAACAGTGTAGAAGAGCAGCAATAGATGCTCTTTTTAAAGATCACAGAATGTGTATACAAATTTGGGATGTTCATAATTATTAACTGTTATTTATTAAACTCATGGAGAAAGGAAATAAAGGTTATAAACTTTGGAAATTATAAAAGGAAAAATATATATTTTGAAATAAACATTATATTTGTATTTTTAATGATGGGAATGAGAGTAGTTACTTCATTTTAATATAGGAGAAATACGAGAACAAAAAATAAATTTCCTTTTATGGGGGCACAGAAAAAGCAAACAAACATGGCTTTGCGCAAAAGCCAGACCCAATTTAACGCTGCACCACTTGTAGCTGCGGCAGGAAGTGATGCCCATGGCTATTGTTTGTGGTTTTAACCAATATCTGTTATCCTCAAAAGTCCAAGAAGAAATGGTTTAGGCTAGTGGTTTTCAAAGTAAGGGTAGCATAGAGTTCTTCCTTCAGATGAAATTTTACTCCAAAGACTGATATTTTAAATTGTTAAAAACACTGCTCCTCTTGTGAAAGCTGGTGTGCCAGACCCTGGCTGTGACTTTCTTGACCCCTCTTCACACGTTCACCTGTGGAGGGGCCTCCATGCCCAGTGGGAATGAAGCCCCAGGGTAAGGCATTAGCAAAGGGCGATGGAAATGTGGCAGGGAATGGCAGGGCGCATACTGCTATCACAGAACTATAGAAAGTTCCATAACAGTGATACCTACCCCTTCTCTTTTCAAGGGTGTTTATGCAGAATACATTTTTATAAAAACACATTTTCTCATATTTTGTTTAAATCATATACTCAACAATGACCCTTTAATGCAATGAACAAAACTCTGGCCAAATGCCTTTTGCACATTAGTGCCACAACTGCAGGATAGGTATTTCTACTTCTAAATAAGGATTTATAAACTGGGGTTCAAAAAAGTTGAATCTCTTTGTCTAAGTTTAAAAAGCCAGTCAGTGGCAGATCTATGAGGCAAAAGTTGGTCTCTCTGATATAAAATGTAATATTTTCTTTAAACATTTTGCCTTCAGATGAAATTTTCCCTGTAGAAGAATTTTAGAATCACATTTTGTTACCTTTAGTCACCAATAAACAAGACCATCTAGCACAGATATAGTGAAGGGGTGAAAGGCAGGCTTTTCTTTAAATCATTTGAGTAATGTGATAAACAGACATTCATAGTGCCTGAGTTGCTAAAGTAAAAAATAGGTATGTAAATAACTGACGTATTGATGAGATGTGAGATTTTTCTAGTTCAGAATCACTGGTGGAAGCCCCAGAGCATAACTCCGGCACCAAGAGCAGTGATGGAGGCACCAAACACACCACAGCTGGACAGAGTGGGTACATGGACAGTAAGGGTGGCTTGGCTTGAAGTTTTATTGACCCATCAATACACGGAATAGCTTTTTTTAAATGTCTTTCTTGAAAAGATGGCAGTGTGAGAGGTGAGACAGAGGCTTCCTCCTAAAACCACATATAATACAAAAACATAATTAATACAACTAATCCTGAAAGAGCAACAGGAAAAAGGACTGCACCAAAATGCATACACCTGGAGAAAAGAATAAACCTCATGGAATAGGGTAACATACCAAAGCCGTGACCCGGGGGCACCCAAGCCCTTACCCCACCGCAGCTCACCAGAGGGAGGAAGAGAAACAGAGTGGAGGGTGAGTGGAAGTCTGGGACTGCTGAATACCTAACTCCGGAGATCTGATCTGGGAGCACAAACCTACATTTCATGGTGTTTTCGTGGTACTCTCATGATTAGCTGGTTGGAAAGCTAAGACAGGCAGAATACCTGGAGAGACTGAGATTCCAGCTGTTTGTGGAAAGCAGGGATCCATATCTGGCTACTCTGGGACAAAAGAAAGGTGGGCAGTCTGAGATACTTCCTAACAGCAAGAGGGCTGCTAAAGGGGCAAGGATTACACAGAGCTTACTGCTCAGGAGAAAGGACAGGTAGACAAAATTGTCTGGGTGCACTCTGCCCAGTTGGTTGGGAACTTTCACAGTCTTTGGAAGCTCCAGCACCCTGGCTGGCTACAGAGCTCCAAGGACCCCCTTCATAATACGCAGCCTACTGAGACTTTCTCCCAGCCAGCCGCACCTGGCTCACAAACAGGCAAACCCTACCCTGGCATTAGGCCAGCCAGAGAGAAGCCCCATCCACAGCAACTAGAAACGCAAAGCACAGAGGCTTATACCTGTGTGCTTGGTCCACTGGTTTAGGCAATGGAGACAAGCATAGCCGCCGGGAAGCAGGAAACAGCTCTTTCCTCCCGCCAGGCACCAATACCACTCTCCTGCAACCCCAGACATTGCTTCAGGGGCTGAGCAGCTCCAGAGAGTAGAGCTTCTGGGCACTAGAGGGAGCCATATACAAATATGAAATGAAAAAAGAACAAGGTCCAAAGTAAAATTATTAATACAATTCCTGAGAAAAATTCAAATGAAATCAACCTCATGAATCTGCCTGAAGGGATTTCAAAATTAAAATCATTAACATGCTCATGGAGGTATGGAAAAATATTCAAGAACACAGGGATGAATTCCATTCAGAGATCCAATCATTACAGAACACAGTATCAGAAATGAAACATACAATGAAAAGTTTTAAAAGCGGATTAGATACAGTGGAGGAGACAATAAATGAAACAGAAACTAGAGAAGAGGAATACAAAGAAGCTGAGGCACAGAGAGAAAAAAGGATCTCTAAGAATGAAAGAATATTGAGAGAAACATGTGACCAATCCAAACGGAACAATATTCGCATTATAGGGGTACCAGAAGAAGAAGAAGAGAGAAAAGGGATATAAAGTGTCTTTGAGGAGGTAATTGCTGAAAACTTCCCCAATCGGGGGAGGAGATAGTCTCAGGCCATGGAGGTGCACAGATCTCCCAACACAAGGGACCCAAGGAAGACAACACCAAGACATATAGTAATTAAAATGGCAAAGATCAGGGATAAGGAAAGACTATTAAAAGCAGCCAGAGAGAAAAATAAGATCACATACAAAGGAAAGCCCATCAGGCTATCATCAGAGTTCTCAGCAGAAACCTTACAGGCCAGAAGGGAGTGGAATGATGTATTTAATGCAATGAAGCAGAAGGGCCTTGAACCAAGAATACTTTATCCAGCAAGATTATCATTTACATTTGAAGGAGGGATTAAACAATTTCCAGATAAGCAAAAGCTGAGGGAATTTACCTCCCACAAACCAACTCTACAGTGTATTTTGGAGGGACTGCTCTATATGGAAGTGTTCCTAAGGTTTAATAGATGTCACCAGAGGTAATAAAAACACAATAAAAAAGTAGAACAGCTGATTACTAAGAAAATGCAAAATTAAATTAACTATCCCCAAAGTCAATCAAGGGATAGACAAACAGTACAGAATATGATACCTTATATATAAAGAATGGAGGAGGAAGGAAAAAAAAAGAACCTTTAGATTGTGTTTGTAATAGCATACTAAGTGAGTTAAGTTAGACTCTTAGATAGTAAGGAAGTTAACACTGAACCTTAGGTAAACATGAATCTAAAGCCTGCAATGGCAATAAGTACATACCTATCAATAATCGCCCTAAATGTAAATAGACTGAATGCACCAATCAAAAGACATAGAGTCACTGAATGGATAAAATCAAGACCCATCTACATGCTGCCTACAAGAGACTCACTTTAAACCCAAAGACATACACAGACTAAAAGTGAAGAGATGGAAAAAGATATTTCATGTAACTAATAGGGTGAAAAGAGCAGGCGTTCCAGTACTTGTATGAGAAAAAATAGACTTCAAAACAAAGAAAGTCACAAGAGACAAAGAAGGACATTACATAATGATAAAGGGGTCAATCCAACAAGAAGGTATGACCATTATAAATATATCTATGCACCCAACACAGGAGCACCTACATATGTGAAACAAATACTAACAGAATTAAAAGGGGAAATAGAATGCAATGCATTCATTCTAGGAGACTTCAACACTCCACTCACTCCAAAGGACAGATCAACCAGACAGAAAATAAGTAAGGAGACAGAAGCACTGAACAACACACTAGAACAGACGGACCTAACAGACATCTACAGAACTCTACACCCAAAAGCAGCAGAATACACATTCTTCTCAAGTGCACATGAAACATTTTCAAAAATAGATCATATCCTAGGCCACAAAAAGAGCCTCTGTAAATTCAAAAGGATTGAAATTGTACCAACCAGTTTCTCAGACTACAAGGTATGAAACTAGAAATAAATTATGCAAAGAAAATGAAAAATCCCACAAACACATGGAGGCGGCTTCACAACATGCTCCTATATAACCAATTGCTCAATGACCAAATAAAAACAGAGATCGAGCAATATATGGAGACAAATGACAACAATAATTCAACACCACAAAATATGTGGGACGCAGCAAAGGCTGTCTAAGAGGAAAGTATATTGCAATACAGGCCTACCTCAGGAAAGAAGAACAATCCCATATGAGCAGTCTAAACTCACAATTAACGAAACTAGAAAAAGAAGAACAAATGAGACCCAAAGTCAGTAGAAGGAGGGTCATAATAAAGATTAGAGCATAAATGAATAAAATCAAGAAGAATAAAACAATAGAAAGAATCAATTAAAGCAGGAGCTGGTTCTTTGAGAAAATAAATAAAACAGATAAACCCCTAGCCATACTTATCAAGAAAAAAAAGAGAGTCTACCCACATAAACAGAATAAGAAATGAGAAAGGAAAAATCACTATGGACACCACGGAAATACAAAGAATT
Source organism: Smutsia gigantea (assembly GCA_032199065.1). Lineage (NCBI taxonomy): Eukaryota > Metazoa > Chordata > Mammalia > Pholidota > Manidae > Smutsia > Smutsia gigantea. The sequence goes on along the minus strand of JAVSCE010021962.1, from coordinate 85,885 downwards.
ATTAGAGAATACTATGAAAAATTATATGCTAACATACTGGATAACCTAGAAGAAATGGACAACTTTCTAGAAAAATACAATCTTCCAAGGCTGACCCAGAAAGAAACAGAAAATCTCAACAGACCAATTACCAGCAAAGAAATTGAACTGTTAATCAAAAAACTACCTAAGGAAAAAAAAAACCCTGGACCAGATGGCTTTACCACTGAATTTTATCAAATATTTAGTGAAGACCTACTACCCATCCTCCTTAAAGTTTTCCAAGGAGTAGAAGAAGAGGGAATACTTCCAGACTCATTCTATAAGGCCCATCACTCTAATACCAAAACCAGGCAAAGAAACCACAAAAAAAGAAAATTACAGACCCATATCCCTGATGAATATAGATGCAAAAATACTCAACAATATATTAGCAAACTGAATTCAAAAATACATCAAAAATATCATTCATCATGATCAAGTAGGATTTATTCCAGGGATGCAAGGATGGTACAACATTTGAAAATCCATCAACATCATCCACCACATCAACAAAAAGGACAAAAACCACATGATCATCTCCATAGATGCTGAAAAAGCATTTGACAAAATTCAACACCCGTTCATGATAAAAAACTCTCAACAAAATGGGTATAGAGGGGAAGAACCTCAACATAATAAAGGCCATATATGACAAACCCAGAGCCAACATTATACTTAACAGTGAGAAGTTTAAAGCTTTTCCTTTAAGATCAGGAACAAGACAAGGATGCCCACTCTCCCCACTTCTAATCAACATAGTACTGGAGGTCCTAGCCATGGCAATCAGACAACACAAAGAAATAAAAGGCATCTAGATTGGCAGGGTAGAAGTGAAACTGTCCCTGTTTGCAGATGACATGATATTGTACATAAAAAACCCTAAAGAATCTACTCCAAAACTACTAGATCTAATATCTGAATTCAGCAAAGTTGTGGGATACAAAATTAATGTGCAGAAATCAATGGGATTCCTATACACTAACAATGACCTAGCAGAGAGAGAAATCAGGAAAATAATTTCATTCAAAGTTGCACCAAAAAAATAAAATACCTAGGAGTAAACCTAACCAAGGAAGTGAAAGACCTATACTCTGAAAACTACAAGACACTCATGAGAGAAATTAAAGAAGATATCAATAAATGGAAACACATCTCATGCTCATGGATAGAAACAGTTAATATTGTCAAAATGGCCATCCTCCCTAAAGCAATCTATAGATTTAATGCAATTCCTATCAAAATACCAACAGCATTCTTCAGTGAAATAGAGAAAATCATTCTAAAATTCATATAGAACCACAAAAGACCCCAAATAGTCAAAGCAATCCTGAGAAGGAAGAATAAAGCTGGGGGGATTATGCTCCCCAACTTCAAGCTCTACTACAAAGCCACAGTCATCAAGACAATTTGGTACTGGCAAAAGAACAGGTCCATAGACCAATGGAACAGACTAGAGAGCCCTGATATAAACCCAACCACATATGGTCAATTAGTATATGATAAAGGAGCCATGGACATACAATGGGGAAATGACAGCCTCTTCAACAGCTGGTGTTGGCAAAACTGGACAGCTACATGAGTGAAACTGGATTATTGTTTAATCCCATACACAAAAGTAAACTCAAAATGGATCAAAGACCTGAATGTAAGTCATGAAACCATAAAACTCTTAGAAAACAACATAGGCAAAAATCTCCTGAATATAAACATGAGCAACTTCTTCCTGAACGCATCTCCTCAAGCAAGGGAAACAAAAGCAAAACTGAACACAAGGGACTACATCAAACTAAAAAGCTTCTGTATGGCAAAGGACACCATCAACAGAACAAAAAGGCATCTTACAGTATGGAAGAATATATTTGTGAATGTCATATCCAACAAGGGGTTAACACCCAAAATATATAAAGAACTCACATGCTTCAACATCCAAAAAGCAAATAACCCGATTAAAAAATGGGCATAGGATATGAAGAGACAATTCTCTAAAGAAGAAATTCTGGTGCCCAACAGACACATGAAAAGTTGCTCCGTATCACTAATCATCAGGGAAATGCAAATTAAAACCACAATGAGATATCGCCTCACACCAGTAAGGATGGCTAGCCTCAAAAAGACTAAGAACAACAAATGCTGGTGAGGATGCGGAGAAAGGGGAACCCTCCTACACTGCTGGTGGGCATGTAAGCTAGTTCACCCATTGTGGAAAGCAGTATGGAGGTCCCTCAGAACTAAAAATAGAAATACCATTTGACCCAGGAATCCCACTCCTTGGAACTTACCCAAAGAATACAACTTCTCAGATTCAAAAAAGACATATGCACCCCTATGTTTATTGCAGCACTATTTACAATAGCCAAGATATGGAAGCACCCTAAGTGTCCATCAGTAGATGAATGGATAAAGAAGAGGTGGTACATATACACAATGGAATACTATTCAGCCATTAGAAGGAAACAAATCCTACCATTTGCAACAACATGGATGGAGCTAGAGGGTATTATACTCAGTGAAATAAGCCAGGCGGAGAAAGACAAGTGCCAAATGATTTCACTCATTTGTGGAGTATAACAACACAGCAAAACTGAAGCAACAAAATAGCAGCAGATTCACAGACTCCAAGAAGGAGCTAGTGGTTACCAAAGGGGAGGGGTGTGGGAGGGTGGGTGGGGAGGGAGGGAGAAGAGGATTGTGGAGTATTATGTTTAGTACACATGGTGTGGGGGGTCAAGGGGAAAACAGTGTAGCACTGAGAAGGCAAACAGTGAACCTGTAGCATCTTACTACACTGATGGACAGTGACTGCATTGGGGAATGAGTGGGGACTTGATAATATGGGTAAAAGTAGTCACCACATTGTTTTTTCATGTGAAACCTTCATAACAGTGTATATCAATAATACCTTAATAAAAAAAATTTTTAAGTCTTTCTTGTGTGTTATCACCATCTAAAAGAAAGTTTGAAATCACATGAATTCATTCATTCTGTGATGGGACTTGTTCAAGAACAAAAAATTCCCATTGCTGTGAATTCTTGCTTATGTGTATAGTTCAAACAGGATTTCTTCATAGTGAGATGAAAAATGATATTGGGATTAGGCATGTTAATTAAAGCCTTGCTGATCTTGCAATAATTTCTCCCTGTGTAGGACATTTGAATTCTTAGTGGAGCGCTGAGAACAGGATAAGAGACATGAAACCGGGGACACAACTGAAGAAGGAGCTTGTGCTAATATCAAAAGCATATGCTATATATAAATTTTATCCTGACTTCCCCCAAAGGGACCTACAGGCATTTACAAGAGGACTTGTGCACCAGGACATGGAAAAATCCAGACATTTCACAGCCCTGGGATATGACTGTCTCTGTACTAATATGAATCCCTAGAAATCTAGCGCAGTTCGGTCTACTGGTACAAGTGGTGGCTTACTGGAATCAGATAACACATACAGGCTTGACTTAAATGTGTCCAGGTGGCCCACTGGCTCTTTGAACAAACACATAGTTGTTACTCTGTTCCCAAATTAAGATGAGAATAAATATCACCAGCAGCTAAGAGAATGTCCATAGGAGCTCTCTGTCTTTGACTAATAAGGTTGAGAGAGCCAGTGAAAGGTCCTGGTTCTCACCCTTGTATTAGTCAGGGTTCTCTAGAGAAACAGAACCAGTAGGATATAGAGAGAGATAAATAGAGATTTATTATAGGAATTGGCTCATGTGGTTATGGAGGTCGAGAAGTCCCACCGTCTGCTGAGAACCAGGAGAGATGGTGGCACCGGCACTGAGTCTGAGTCCCAAGAAGCAGGAGCTCTGATGCCCAAGGGCATTACAAGGCTGAAGGCCAGCTCAGGGAGAGAGAGGAAAGCCCCCTTCCTCCACCCTTGCTTCTCTTCACGGCCTCAACAGATTGGACGGCGCCCACCCCCACTGCTGAGGGCAGATCTGTACTGGTCTACTCGACCAATGGCAGTCTCCTCCAGAAGTGCCCACACAGACACCCTCGGGGACAATGCTTTACCTGGGCACCCTTGGCCCAGTCAAGGTGATGCATAAGATTAGCCATCATACCTTGACAGCAATACCACCTGTCTGGATGAGTTCTGAGATCAGTACCACCGACAGACAAAAGACACAGGCATGCTGAGTCCGGCCACATGGTGATCTAACATGCCCGCTGTCCTCTGCAGAAGACAGGTACAGCTTGGAGAACGCGTGCATCATCAAAACTGAATCAGCTAGGGATTGCAGCAGTGATGTTATTGTTATTCCACATTATATTCACATGGTGTCTTCCTGAGCATATCAACAAAACTCCCAGCAAATTACATGCCAGCACTGATTTCAAATATGTTTTTTTTTCCCTCCATCCGAAAAGTGAGCAAAAACCAGGATGTGTTTGCATTAATTTAAGAGAGGGAGTATTACATCTTCAGTAACTTGCTTCAGTGGCTCTGTACCATTCAAGACCTTTTTATCTCCTTCCCAAGCCTCTGAGCTGCTCTGCTACCTGGATGACGGCAGGCCCGTAGGGCCCGTAGGACCTGGTGACCAGAACACAGCAGGTCTGCCAGACGACTTGGGGCATTGCTGTTGCCAGAGGGTGAGGAATGATTGTTATTAAAATATAGGGGCTGGATGCCCCAGTGAAGTTCTGGGGAATTCAGACATCTGGAAATCTCAGGACATTCTTTCAAATGCAGTCTTTATCACAGAGAATGACGTGTGTCCCAGGGTCCGCCCTTTCGTATTTTATAGGAAATACAATCATGTTTTGGGTGTGTGGAATAGATTCATTTACTAAGTAGCTCAAAATTCCATCAGCATTGAGAGAAAAATAGAGAAGATAATTTGACCGATTTTGGCCACACGGCTGTAACTCCCCCTGGGACCTTAGGACTGAGGGAACGTGATGCTGCGCCGGGGGACAAGCTGAAACTCAGAGAGTCCTGGGTTCCGGGGTAAGGCCAGGCCCTCATTGACAAATAACCCTTTTCCTTTACAGAAATAATTCTTGGCTTGCTGCTGGGCCCTGGCAGAGACTGAGTACCTGATTACAGAGCTAGGTGGCCAGGTAATCTGAGCTGCCCACCACGAACTGGCGTCCCCAGATGCCATGAACCACAGCCATCACGCAGGCTCCTCAGAACAAAGTCCTGAGATACAAACGTGAACAGGCTCTAAAAGCACAGGTGCGTTATTCTAACAAGCCGCTCATGCCCCCAGTGGGCCTACTCTGCCATTCATCCGCCCCTCTGTCTACCCACAGCTGCAGACGGGGTTGCGCACGATAAGCAAGACCCAAATGATCTCTGGAAGGCCCTTGGCAGGGTGCCGGGCAAGGGGATGGAGGCGCTGCGGCATTTCAGCCTCACTCACCATTGGGTTACATGGCACCTAATTCTCTCTGCAGAGAGAAGGGTGGTTAAGACGAGGAAAGGGAGTGGGTGGTGAATAACTGTACGGACAGAGAGGAACTTGGAAAACATGGTATGTAGGGGTTGTTCTCCAGGATGTTTTAAAAAGAAGCGTGTGGATGGAACCCTTGGAACCGAGCCAGAGGGTGCGAACATCACGCACCGTGAGAGCGCTCACCGAAGGCCCCAGTGAGCGACGACTGTTGACACTGGTGGCTCTCAGTAGGCCTCCTCCTCAGGCCAGTGCTGCCCGGCCAGGGGGCGCCCTGACTCCGGGGCAGGGCCAGAGCCCCCCTGGCAGCAAACACCTTCCCACTCCAGGCCACTGGCTGCAGCCTCTGAGGGGCATTCAGTCCCCAGCCCCAATGGAAAAGACCAAAGCTAGACTCACTTTTCCCCAGGGACCTAGCCAGCCACCTGACTGTGGATTGAAGCATTTGACTGCCTTCACCAGGGGGGCAATAATTCATCTTGACTCGGCTAAACATTTACTTTGGATGTGCCTTCCATCCTGACATGCTCCTCCCAGCAGCCACAACTCTGAGCTTCCTGGACACCTAATTCGCAGCACTGTTTCTGACCAAAGAACTAATTGCACAGAGACAACAATAAAAACACGCACAGAATTTACTGCCTTACCATATACCTATTACCCCAAATCACCTGACCTTACAGAGAGTTGAAATGTCTGAATGAAAACAAAATAGAAGATCACATCTAGTAAAATGAGGGTGCTGTCCAGGGGGAAGCAGCCTGGAGCCCAGGACAAAGGAGCCCACGTCATCCTCTCCCTCTCCCACTTGGCATCTCCTGTCTGTGTCTCTGGGTCCCGCCAGGAGCTCCGAGTGCATCTGGGCAGCACACAAACTCAGTCCTGTACTCATGGTCTATGGTGTCTACCCACAGCTTTATTCCTCAGGGTCATGAACAGATTGATATAATCTTAATTGATATTTCTGCCCCTACCTTCCCAGTCCACTCTTTTTAGACAGAGTAGGTTGGTGGTGGTTAGCATTACCCATTTAGTTCATAGTTTACAGAATGTGAGAAAGCCAAAACTCAAGAAAGAATAAAAACACAGTGACTATCTGGACTTGAGGTAGGTGCATTAACTGTTAAAATGTTTGCCACCTGCCTTTGGAGACAAAGGAAATCAAACTTTTACTTGTCTAGGTGACAGGTGCATTGTTTGGGGAGCATACATTGCTATTACTGGAAGGTTAGGTTTAGAAGAGGTGTTTTGAACTGGGAGAGCTAAAGGACTAACTCTAATAAACATTTCTCTTTTATCTCCCAACACAGTTTGAACATCCTCTCTTGTTTGGGGTATTTTCTATGTTAGATTGTTGCTTCCCTAAAATAAAACCCAGACACCTACTTTCCTAAGCTCCATGGCCAGGAAGCATAGGCCCTCTTCACTTACGAGTTTTTGTTGGCCAAGTGGAGGCAGGAGGAGCTGCCCTGTGGGATCCAGTCCAGCAAGTGCATAGCCAATGGACAGACACTGGGTCCAGCAGCTTGAGGGGCAGACCGGTGGCCTTACCTAGTGTCAGCATTTTAGACTGCGCTGCCTGTTGCCAGCGGCATAGTCTGATAGACAAACGCTTTGCTCTCGAATGTGAGCCCGAGTCCCTGGCTATCCCAGGGATGCTGTGAGCTCCCAACACCCTTTTTAAAAAATAAATGTGCCTTTCACACTGATAAACTGCAATAGAGTTTTGTTCAATGTTTTACATTACATACATTCATTTGAGTAGGATATTTGCACTTAGAGAAATGTTAGACACTTCAAGTTTCTTACTTTGTTAAAAGAACACATACATACACATGCACACACGCATACAGATAGCCAACAAAAAAATTCACCCACAAATGTTTTGAAGTATAGCAAACTAGGCTATGCTGAAAAATACCATTTAAAACCTCTTAACTGAGAAGCTAAAGCTGGACAGATTTCATAAGCCCAGGGGCTGTCTGATACACCATAAAGCCTCCCATAATCAGACCTCAGCATACGAAGGCAGTTCAGTGCTATGTTAACAGAAGCAGAAACTATAACCTACAGCATTTTGTGGTAAGCACCATTGTGGTTTGAAGGCAGGGAGCCCATCTTGTATACACTGACATTTAAATTGTCTATTTTGGGGTTATACATACACCTGAAAACAGAGAAATCTAAATTACACTGAATTAACCACAGTTATCCAAAAGAATAATTTTTTAATAAACATATGTTCCAAGGTCAATTAGAATTGTATCTAAAGGGAACCTTGTTTGTATTCCCTCCAAGTTCACTAATGGAAGTCCTCAATTTCTCCTATTGAATTGTGTTTTTGCTTGAATAAAATGTAAGTTCATGGTATTTTCAGCTGTCAGGGAGATTGGGGATGGAGAACTTTCTATTAATATGTAGGACAGGCAAATTGGTTATTTAAATCTGAATTTCATATACCAAACAAATTTATACTTTCTTCTATTCACACCTAAGTGTCATTTCAAAGTTATTGATTCTCCATCAGAAAGTCACTGAGCCAACTATACAGAGAACTGTAGTCAAGTGGCAGAGAAATATTACTCATTACAGGTACATTCTATTCCCTGAACATCCAATAGCAGGACGAATCCTTTTTTGAGAAGATGAAGACATGATATTAGAGAAAGAATTATAGCCTGAGAATAAAAAACAAACACGATCGCTCTGCTTTAAAAAGAATATTAAACATTTTCAGATTAGAGAAGTGATATGTTAATGTAAAAACCTCAGACATAGAGATGTTTAACAAGACAAACATTTTAATTACACCATTTTTAGTACATTGGTAATTCTGTAATTAAGTGAACTTCTGGTTACCTATAGATATAAATATACATGCACATACATTTTGGACATATATGTGCATGTATATGCATGTATATATTTGGGACAGGTTATATGTATGATATGCACATATGTATATAAACATTTTTACATTACAATGTGAATCTGTCCTTGACTTACAATGTCTACTTTTTAGTTTGTTATATGGATACACTATAATTTACTGAACAGCTATTATTGGACATTTATCTTAATACTGATCTGTATTATGACAAATAATGCTAGGTTAAAGATCCTATTACATTATTTTATGCACATTTTTATTATAAGAATAAGGGTCAAAATGTGCAGAAAGAAAATGGACAATATTGTTTTTGAAACAGGGTACCATATTTCCTACCAGAAAGGTTCTAGCAGGTTACATCCCAATGGCAGGGCATTATAGATCCATTTTCAGTACAACCATGCCAAAAAATGTGTATTCTAATTTGTTTTCTAATTTACACTGTGTTTTAACTTGTATGTTTGGAAACTAGTTATTTTTAGTGTCAAAATTTATCTTTTTATTTCCTTTGTTATGAGTTGCCTTTCACAATTTCTATCTTGTTTTTGTCTTTTTCTTATTAATTTGTAAAAACAGCTCTTTATATATAAAACATTGATATTTATCATATATGATACACACACTTTCTAGATTTTGTTTATAATAATGTTTAATCACATCCTGAAGAAATAATTTTAAAGTTTTAACTAGTTTTGTTCATCAATTTTTATTGATTTATTTTCTTGACTGTTAGACTGAGAAAATTAGATCGGAAATTAATCCCACTTGCCCATACTTTCCTACAGTTTTACCTTTTGCACTCAAATATTTTACCCATTTGAGTGACATTTTGGTTTAAGACCTCAGGTGATTTTCTAAAATAATGAAATAATTTCCCAGTTCCATTTATTGATGAATCCTTCCACCTAAATGTTAGATTTATAATACAAACAGAATATTTGAAGACTTTCTAGCCTGTTTCACTAGTTTATCTATGTATTCAGAAATAACATATCATTTTAATTATTTCTCTATAGTAACACATTAATGCCTAAAGGAAACATTTACTCTTTATTAATTTTTTTTCTCAGAACTGGGGCTTTGGTCTTCTTACCCACGTATTTTGCCACATGATCTGTAAAAGTTGCCTGTCCTAGTTTTCAAATTTTTTTATAGAATCATCCATTATTTTGAATTCTGTTGAAGTGTTTCTATAAATAGTTGTCTTTAAGATGTTTTAAAAGATTTTTATAATTTTTAATTTATAGAATCATGCACTTTTTAAATTAGTATATACTATGTATATATGAAATATGCATGTATAGTTTCTGTGTATGTGTTTTTATGTGTACATATATATTTGGATAACACATAACATGTCTGTGTTTACAACAATGTATATAAAGCAATATATATATGTATATGTATGTGAATCTATCTTACTCTTGCATTAAAAATTTTTAGCATCTATGCATGTAAAATTTTATCAGCTTACCCCTTCCATTTGGGGAGCGGTAATGAATTTTTCTCTATTATCATATTGAGATTTTTCATTAGAATTATTTCTAAAATGTGCAGCTAGATTTAATTTGCACATAAGACTTGTCAATTTTTCTAAGAGATTGATCTATAGTTTAATTTTTGTTTGTTTCAAGCTCTGGGATCTGCTTTATGTTAACTTTGTAAAATATTTTGTACCTCTTCCTGTAGTTTTCATGCTTTAGATGAATTTACATTTTATAAGGAATATTTTCACCTCAAAAATTTTAAAGAACTTACTGCAAAAAATTTGACCATATATCCTTTTAAAAAAAAACTATTTTCTGTAGTTGCTGAATTAATTTCTGAGGTAAATCTTCTTAATGTTCCTTTATTTAAAAGGAAAGCTGTTTTTAGCCTTGTACAGGTCCTTTGAGATGCATTTAATTTTGGCCTTATACAAATATACTGAGACACATTTGGTTGTGTGTGTGTTTTAGTTTTATTCTGTTTGCAATGAACTCTAATTTATTTGCCTTCTCCTATTATCAAGAATTTAATTATCTGAATACAGAATATAAAACAAAACAAAAATTCAACTGCTTTACAACTAGTGTCACTCAAAAAGCATTATTGTTACCTCCTTCCTCAATATCCCATCAAAATATTCCTGATTACATCTTACAGAATATTTTATTTAAACTTGCTGCAACTGTGCTGATTTTTTTAGCATGCACTTTTGCTTCATTTTTTTAAGACAACTTGTTTTTTAAAAAGACAGATCTGCTTCTTAAGTATATTGCATAACATAATGCTGTTTTCTATTTCAGAACTGTTTCAAATCACTTACAAGTGAAATTTCACTCTTCAGAATAGCATTATCCCACTTTTAAAGCAATCATGGTACACAGATTTTTCACTTGGAAGTTTTCGGTATTTTTCATGGAAATTGATGCAGGGGACAAGCCCACAGAGAAAAGCATTTTTGCTGACAGACATCCAAGTAAGAAGAGAGGCAAGAACAAAACAAGAATAATCCATTCTTGATTAGAACCAAAATGTGAGAACAAAACACTACTTCAAGGCAACAAAAACATGTAGAAAGTGGCTTCCGTGAGTTACCTGTCGAAGGCGAGCACCGGAGCTCCAGACGATAAGCCCGCCCGAGGCTGTCCCCGTGGACTCCCTCTGGCAAGCGCAGAGCAGGCAACCTGATGGTCAGAAAAAAGGCATAAGAACATGTTCCACTCACTATGTGAACTCTTGCCAATCTCTGCCACTGTGTTTTTTCTTGGCAATAAAATGGTAACATTGTTGCATAAATTGTTCACTCTTCTTTCCATGGAAATTTCCTATTAATCCACAATCATAACAAGAATTGTTATTTTATATTACAAAATGATTTTATGGGATCTAATTTTGAAAAGATTGGATACATCTCATATTACGAACTCTTGCTATCCTATTATGTACCTTTACACTGAAACTTTGCTTCCTTCATATTTAATATTCCTATTTTCAGATGTGTCTTAGGACTTGTTTCTCACTGGTTCTTGAATGAAATCTGTGCTAACGAGTCAGTGCCTGCTTGCTTCTCAATGTTTGAATACCTCCATGTGAATAACATACTATAGGTATGGTCTTTTTATAATAATTCTAGATTTCAGATTATGGCTGTCTTGGGTATTATTTTAAACTAGAGATGGAGGCAGGGCAGAATAAATCAGTGAATACATCGTGGGGGATATGTTCCGAGACCCTTAGTGGATGCCTGAGAACACACAGTACTGAACCCCTGCATATACTGTGCTTTCTTCCCGTACGTACACACCTATGGTGAAGTTTAACTTATAAATTGTTCAAGGCAAGAGATTACCAGTAACAGTGATACAATAGAACAATTAAAACAATATACTGCAATAAAGGATGTGAATGTGGTCCCTCTTTCTCTCAAACTATCTCACTGCACCGTGTTCCCCTTCCTGTGGCGATATGAGATGACAAAATGCCCAATGATGATATGAAGGGAGGCGCTGGAGGAAGCGTTAGTCTGCTTTCTACCTCTGATGACATGTCAAGAGGATCAGCTGCCCCTGGACCGCAGGGGTCTCTGGGCAACTGACACCCCAGAGAGGAGACCTGTGTGCAGGAGGGAACCGACCGCTGTGAGCCTTCTTCAGAGCGCTTTCAATTTTCTGACATTCCACCTGTGTTTGCCAATGTTTTGAATGTCAAATGTAATGTATCTTAAAAGACTTCCACTTGATTGTCTTTTTGCATTTAAGAAATGGAAGAAACTGGAAAAGAGAAAAAATTAAAAAAAACAGGAATTCCATTATTCACCCTCCAAGTTAAATCAATGCAAACCTTCTCTCTTGTGAGTTTGGATACATAACATGTAGCATATTTGAATCATTTGTTTTCAACCGAGGAGGCTTTTTGAGAGTGGAAAGGAATACTTTAACAATTACCCTAGGAAACCAGGACTATCCCAGGCAGCTTGGGAAATATGGTCACTGTTGTAATATACTTTTCTTTTCAAAACTTGAATTTAGTTCCCTTTTTACCAAGTATTAAAAAAATAATGAAGAAGTTCCTAGAAAAAGTTACATGATATTATTTTCTTTCCTTTTTCATTTTTTGTGAGTTTGCAACGAAGATTCTCAGCCTTGGTTGTTCTTTAAGGACCATTTCTTGGAATGTTTTTAAATGCATAAAATGCATACAATTATACATAAGACTTGTTATTTTGAGGTATAGGCATTAAAATATTAGAAAATGAATCTGTGGTATAGTAATGTGCTGCTTTATTAATGCACAATACTGCACTTTCTAGCAGGTCGTCTAATTACTATAACTTTGAAGTAGTTATATATCTACCAGTATTTTGAGTTTTATCTTATAGAAAATATTTATAGTTTGAATTGGCAACAAAATCATAGATACTGCTAGTATTACTGAAATACATTGCCTCAATTATAAAGAGAGTAACCTAAATTTCAATTAGAGATTAGTGAAAATAAAGATGCATTTCTTCCCTTCCAAATTCAAATCCAAAATTATTAAACACTAGTTAAGGATGCTTGGCTTAGGATAACCGCAGGAAAGCCAAAATAGGAAAAGAAACTATTTTCCCTACCAAGTCCTAACAACCGTAGTGCTTTTATAAATTAACCTTTCTATCACTGGTATCTTTGCTTTACAGGAACACAGAAAAACAGGAAAAAAATTATGCACACATGAATTTTCTGTAATACTTCGCTAAAATATTGGACTTAGAGTAGTGTTCAAAAGATTCATGTTTCTGGATATTACCTGTCGAATAACTAATAACACATTGTCACCTCTTGTTCTTAGCAATCGAACCCTTCATTTGCTTAATTGCAGCAAAGTGGGTAACACTTTATTATCGCTTTTCTTTGATGAGCTCTAGCTCTTGTACAACGGTTAACAACAGAGCCCAGATCTACATCAGTCAGCGCTTCAAGTCTTGGAAAATATGGTGCATTTTTCTGAATTTAAATGACATGTCAAACTTCGTGCTAATTAGCATGACTGCATCATTTCAGTCACTTGGCAATGAACTATGATGGGTCAGCTTTGGAAAAGGTCACATTTCAAGTGAAAGGACCCTGGCACTTCTAGTAGGAACTTTTTAAGGTAAGAGGTGCCTTTACTTATTTTCAGAAACGTTTTCAATACAATTAAGGGAGGATCAGATTTTTTCACATCATCAATTTGCTCAGTATGTTTTCAAATTAATCCAAATGAAACTTCTTCAACCCATCTGTTTTTTAAGATGTAAAATGCTAAGAATTCACCTGAATGATTCCTTACACAATGCACTGGAGAAGTAATTAAACTGTATACTCCTTGCCTGAATATACATAGCGAATGGGAAAAGGGGATTGTGGATTAAAACACATATGTGAACAAACAGATGTCTCCCAGATGAAAAGAATGAACAGGGTAGTATCTGGTTTAAAATGTCCTCTCTCAAATTAGCTGAGACAACACATGCTACATTCATAGAAAAAGTTAAAAACAAAGGAAAAGCAGCCACAATAATACTCTGACTAGTAGTATTCCTCAAGAACCTAGAAAATATTTCCCCTATGAGGTCAATGGACCAGACAAAGCCCACTTTTGGCCAAAGCACCCCATGTTGTTAGAAACAAAAAAATGTGCTTGCTTAACAGAAAGTATGATGTGTCTGTTTATTTTGTCTCCTATTAGTGGATTCAGACATAGAAAGTTCTAACCAACGGGTTAACCTTGAGGATTTTTTAAAGTCTTTAGAGGGCTGTTCAACCTCCGCTGGTCCTGCTCAGAAACCTTCTTTTCCTGTTTAGTCTGGGGAGTTGTCTGCGTGGCCATCACAGCCACAGGAAGGTCAGAGACACAGCTGGACATTAGAAGCTTGGGATGCAAACACCGATAACACCACTTTCCCATCCTGGTCTCTGCTTCTCTTTGCTTACCATATTTCTTTCTTCCCTCAGACTGGCATCCTCCCGGAGGTCTGGAAACACAGGCCTTTGTGCTTTCCCTGGCTCATGCATATTTTTGCCATTATAACATATTTTGTATATTAAATGTGAAAGGTAATTTAACACTATGTTTTGACACAGTTCTATCAGAACATTTCTAAGGAAGAACTCAGGATAGCCTGGCTTTGATCAGGGGCCAAGTGCCGTGCAAATTGACTGTGGCTACCTAGACAAACTACAAATGGCATCTGCCTCAGAAAGGCACGGTCAGTGTGCAGAAAGAGCAATTGCCAAGAGTAGGAGGCTGCTCTTTAATAATTGAGCAGTGCTTAAAAAGATAAAACAATACACACCCACTATAAGATATGCAATGGGAAAATAATGATTCAATTATTTGGGATTTTTAAAAAAGCCAACTATTCTATATTATGGAAAACTCAGAGAAGGAAATAGAAACAAAGAACTCCATCAAATTTTTTGTTAGACATAATGAAACAAATAAAACAATAAATAGTTACCAAAATAATGTAGGTAAGACTTTTTAAAAATAAAAAATTAAGGTAAGAGATGGTTTTAATAAACTAAGTTCTATTTCTAGCATTCTTGCTTACACACAACTATGAAAAAGGAAAAAAATAGAGCAAAAAAATCTTGAATGTAATAAATATTGAAAAGCCAATCACTTTCCTATGTGCCAGCCATAATCAGTTATTTTTTATGGACTATAGAATCCATTTACAATGACAGCAAAAGAAAAACAAAAAACTTTTAAAGATGCTAAAGTAGATGGAAATAAAATATGCATGACCAATTTGTAGTTATAAAAATTGTATTAAGTATTACAATTTTTTATTTAAACAATGGGACGTTTCTTATTCCTGGATATTGAAAAGATGTCAATTTATATTAGTTTATGGAATTATTCCACAGATAAAATTTTAAATTTTCAATCAAATAAGGAGAGAGAAGATGTAGCAAATTAAGTCTATAGCACATGAAGAGATAAAATAATTATAAAAGTTTTGAAGATTTTTGTTGACAGAGAATTGCTTTATAAATTTTTGAAATATGATAAAACATATAAAATAGTGAAATATAAGTGCAAAACTGAACACTCAGAACAATAGAGTAGAAGTGAGAGACCCTAGTAATTATCCCTTGATTTATAGACTTCTTAAAAATCCCACACCTACTGTAAAATTAATGTTTATCAACAGTTACTAGAAAATTGGGATATTCAGGGGAATAAGGCTATAATTTCATTTTGCCCATGTTATATTAGTAAATCCACATTGTTTAAGTAGTTAATTGAAACAAACCAAAAATATTATAAATGAAATAAAATATAGGTAAACATTAAATTGATTTGGAATTAGGAGGGATTTGCTCAGGATAAAATCAATGGAAGATATAAAGGAAAAGAATTTGACTTAATGGAAAATAAATCAGGTTAACACACGAAGAGCTGGTATTACATTTATAGCAAATATGATGAGAATGGTTTATAGTCTCAAATACACAGATGTATTATAAATAAAGAATTCAGGAAACACTTCCATTGAAAATTTGGTGGGGAAAAAAACAAAAACATACAAAGACAACATACAAATGATACATTGATGTAAAAATTTCTCAACTTACATAGTAATGAAAATATTAAATTTTTAAAAGATAAAGCTGTTAAAACATAAGAGTGGATGCCATCACTCTACAGCTGGCGGAGCCTGTCAAGCTAGTGGATGGCAGTGACGGTAAAGGGCCTGCCTCAACCACCCCAAACAGAAGCTTGAAAGGAGGATATGACCATTCTGGAAAAGCGTGGGGTCATGATGTAAAGCTTGTTTTATCAGACGCGCATGCTGTGACCTCCGTTTGAAAAACCACTTGGAGGTGGGCACCCAGTGGGTCTGTTTGCAGGGAAGCTCAGGGCGGATCTGGGGGTCCTGCCTTGGCTCCAGGGCTCCTGCTAACGCATCGGGGCTGCACTGCCCTCCCGGAGGTTCAGTCGCTGGAGCAGCCCACCCGGTGCCTCTGGGGAACTGCTCCTCCTCACACTCTCGGAGGTGGGTTCACAGTCGTTACTTTTTATCGGGAACTGTCTAGAGTGAATTCTGTTTGCTGCAACTAAGAATACGGATGGATCCAGAAGTTGACACTAGCTTTAGTTGCAGTCAACTGACACTTAAAGGAATAAATCTGGGATTTTTTTTTGTTCGGTGGGTTCAGAGTTAGTAAGATTATAACTTATACTATAAACTGAGAACATGCTCCGACCCAACAGACCACTCGTTTACTATCACCTGGCCTTAGGTGCCCTGGATCAATAGCAAGACTGAAGGATCCAATGTGATTTTTGTAAAACATTTGATGAACATGAGGTCTGTGAGATGGACCCATGGCTTCTACTTGCACTGGGATGCTATAGAAATAAAATGAAAATTTTGAAGTTCTAAATTTTTATTCAGGGCAGAGTCAGAAAATCAGTGATCTCCTATGACTGTGCCACATGGATTTCTTACAACTTGCAGCCATAGGGCTGAAGGTGCAAAAAAAATGAAAGCTAACACACAGTCCTATACAGCCTATTTATGGCATCAGTTGAATGTAACTTTGCCAAATCTCTTATGTAAATGTTAAAATTGAATAAGTGGCAGGAATTGGAATCAAGACTCATTGAAAGATACGTGTGGTTTAATGCAGTGGTTTTCAACAGTAGGTGCTACCAGCCCCAGAGGACTTGCACAAACCTGTGGACGTCCTTTTACTTGGAGACACTACTGGCATTGGCAAGTTGGGTACACGTGACGTGAGTACCCCACAATGTGGGAAAGCATCGCCCAAACACGTGTCGCACCCAAATGTCCTGAGCACCTGTGGAAAGTCCTACTGAGTGCCCTTCACCGGCGCCGGGGCAGACGTGGAGTCTGTCTCACTGAAGACCCTTCAGCAGCCCTCCCAGAGCATTTACCTTGAGAACTGAGACAGGAGTAAGCCTGATGCATTATCAGGAAAATGTTCGCAAGATTAAAAATATTTCATAAATATTAAAGATTAAAATATAAACAAATAGAACTGTTTTGCCTCTCATGGAAAAATAGTGCGACAGTAGGCAATCCGGACTTGGGGTAGGTCCTTCATAGTCACCAGCATGCCAGGCTCCAACTATACTCCTAGTCCCCACCCCATCCTTGCTGTACTTCCACACTCTCCTCGACCTCAGTCAGCAGGAGAGGGAGAGGATGAGGGAGGCCAGAGACTCCTCTCCCTAAGGAGCTCCGCGGAAAACCATGCAGCTTTACGCCTCACTCTGGCAGGAACTGATCCTATGACAAGCTAAGGGACAAAGGGATTTAGGATAGGCACCGTTTACCAAGGGCGCGTGGTTGTTCCTCGGGAGAGTGGGGTCTGAGAGTCACGTGGGCGGGGAGAATGGATGTGAATGCTGTGGTGCGCGGCCAACGCTGCAGCTCCACAAACGCAGTCCCATATTCCCCATGAGTCTCCCAAGTCACCCTGGTGCATAGACTCTGGGATTGAAAAGGTTTATGCTCCAAGAAAGTCAGTATGTTGGTAAATATCAGTAAAGACTCGGAGAAAATGTGTGACAATGGATTGCAGGGGTGCTAAATAAAGAGAGAGAAACACTGTTGCCCCTCACTGAGCTTCCTGTTAGAGGTGTATTTGCCAGAAATTTCAGATTCAATATGCTAGCTGAGGTAGGTGGAAGTAGTTTTGACTTGCCCTATTGCTTTACTGAAATATGTGCATCCTAGTGGACGAGACGAAACAAGTTCAAGATGCAAGAAATTCCTTTTTGTACTAGAAATAAAAGAATCCAAATGTAATTGACACCAGAAGTAATCCAGAAGATAACTTCTCAGCATATTACCACAAAACACATTGAATTGGAAGGCTTCTGAATCTTTGAAAAGTGGGGTAGGGGCTAACTTTTTAAGACACATATCCTGGTAGAAGCTGCTGATATGGAAATGGGGTCCAAAATTTCAAAGAGAATGAAGGAATCTGGGCCGGCAGAGGCCAAGTTGTGCCACTTAACAAGGAAACAGAAGTGGGCATGCTTTCTGTAACACACAGTGGGGTAGAGCAGTAATTAGAATGGTACCATCTATAAAGATGAGTGAAATAATTATTAAACATGAAATTTATAGGTTCAAATAGATGCAAAGCCAATTAAGGTCTATGTGCTTTGCATAAACAAGTACATCCTAAGTCTGGTGACAGAAGTAAAACATTAATACCATCACATGAGAGCCACAGACCCTCGCCTAAGCCCAGGTCTGAGTCAGTCCAAGACTGAGAATCCTTGAAGGGATTAAGGAAAAAAGATTTGCAGTATCATCATCTATATAGTAAATGTTTCTCCTGTCCTCACAGCAGGGTCACCAGGACACTGGAGAAAGGAAATACCCATGTGATTCCAAGGTGTTTGGATCTGGTTATCTGAGTAGGGGCTGATCTGGTGTGCGGTCTGTCTGTTCAGTTATGGGAGTCGTTAAGTATGAGGAAAACCTACTGATCTGGAGAAATGACACGGAAAAGGTACTCTGTCATGTTTCTGATACAATGAGAAGCCCAGAATGTAGCAGAGCAGAGTACTGCACTTCTGGGTGCAGGTCTGCATTTAAGCAAGAGGAGAGGTGGTGGGAGGCAAAAGGAAAGGCCAACTGTTTCCTCCACAGGCCTGGGCCAGGTTTCTCCAGGGGCAACTGCTTCTCACCAGCCAGAGCTGTGTCACAGCCACAGCAGCAGCAAGGCCAGAAGGGTGAGGACAGGACGCCAGCCCCCAGCAGAAAGCTGCATGGCCGGAGCAGGTTTGAACAAGTATTCAGGGAGCAAATAGGTGTTCTTGCCTCAGGTGGAAAATGGAAAAGGACCAAATTCCACCCTATTTGGGGCCCAGTGGGAGCCTGGCCTCATCTTGTGCTATAACCCTAGTTTCTGAGAATGTATACAAGCAGTTAAATTTGGCAGCAGACATTTACTAATGCAGTAAGGGCCATGATGGTGGAGCTAAGAAATAATAAACCAAAAACCATACCGCATCTCTGGGGGAATCACCACCAAAAACTGGAAGCAGGAGTGACAATTCCCAGCACATCACCAGTTAGCTGGACCGGCCTGTGCAGGCAGACGATGCCTGGAAATGATATTTGATTAGCCTAAGCTTAGTCAGGTGGTAAATCTAATTGCAGCTGCCGTTCAGATGGGGACTCTGTCCTAGAGCAGATTGCCGCATATCCAAGTAGCTGGTAGATATTTATTGATCGGGCTGTTTCTCCCACTTCTATTGCAATTATCAGAAACCCCGGAAGTTATGTGCTTTCACAAGGACAGCCACACGCATCCAGCATCCGACAGCAGGGTTCTGCCTGCTCATTGCAACCTGGCCACAGCCTGCTCCCCAGGAACCTTAATTACCTCACAATCTCCAAGCCTTCATCTGAACCTATTCAGGTGGCAACGTCATGCTCAGATAACATGGTGAAATGGAAAGGAACTCTAGATGCCTTTGCAAGGCACACACCAGAAAGCAGGAGATTAAATGGCACTTGCCACTTAGGTAAAGCTAATGGCCTGGAAACCTGAGGCATGTTGGGAGACCCCCTTTTTCTTAGCATTCTCTCCAAAAAGCACAGGCTGTTATATGCAAGTACTTTATTTAGGAAGTGATCCCAGGAAACAGAAGTGAGAGGCTGGGGGTAGTGAAACAGGAAGAGAGGGAGGGACAACTTTTTGGTTAGTCAATCCCTCCCAGACCTTCTGAGGTGTAGAGAATGTGCCTCAGAACTGTCCACCTACAGGAAAGCAAGAGGAAAGTTATTCAAGATCACCTTCTTCCACTGGTTAAAGCTCCTACTTTTAAATTGCGAGGGCATGAAACCTGAATGGGTTTCCAGAAGGCCCCACACCACATCATCAGAGCTGTCCAGAACAGGAAGTAAGAAACGCGCAGTTCAGTTGGACTTCTCATGGAGCAGCGAGATGCGCCTCAGCCTTGGCTGCTTGAGCGCACGTCCAGCGTTGCTCCAGTACGCGACTAGTTCCAGGCTACAACTGTAACCATGGTTCATTATAGGCTGTCCCTGGGGCACCGATTCCTCTGCACATCCAGACTGCAAAAGCATGAATGCTAAGAGAGTTTCTGCAGGTCTCCTGTGCCAACACACCAGAGGAGCGGGGGCTGAGCGGCTGGGTCTGTGAAACGCAGCCGAGGCGAGGGAGTGCTTGCTTCGGCTGGTCGCCAGAGCAGAGCGGTGTCGGGGCAAAGCACAGGCCAAGGGGATGTGAAGTGGTTTGATTAAAGTTTTAGATGAACCTTCCAGAAAGCATTTGCCTTGCACACTCTAACTCGGAGTAGGAGACACAATATCTGGTGGAACTCTGGATTTTCAAGGTAACAGAAAAGTAGATCTGGATGTGCTATTATAACCCATTTACTGAATGACCCGAAGGCTGCCAGGTTTGACCAGGTCCTGAACAAAAGAAAGCTCCGTGGTACAACCAGTGTGACTAGACCATCAATGCAATTTCTTGAAATATCTATGGCAGATTGTGATGCTGAATAAGGACCCTTACAAACCTCAGCAGGAACTTTAGAGCCAATGCCTCTAACAGTTGAAAGTAAACCGTTTCCTACAGGCGGCAGGTTTTGCCGTGCTTCTGCCTCAGATAAAAGCTGCATGCCCGACTCTACGAGCAGGGATGACCACGAGCCTGGGCTCGTGTTAAGAATTGGGTGTTTCCTGATCAAGCCACAAACAGCGACATACCAAGTGGATTTCAGGTACCTGAGACTGTGTAGGCAGATGCACGAGTGAGTTCCACAAGCCAGTTTCCCTGGGAGGCTGATACCCACCTCGACCCTCCGCTGATCTCATGGAGGTCTCCGTGGCCAGACGACCGAGAGGAAGATACCTGAGCCTGTGCCACAGATGGCTCGGCACTGCCTGGTGACACCTGATGGAATTAGACTTCTGAGGAGAAAAGGCTCCATTTGTGTGAATCTAAAGGATATTAGATATGAGGACTATTCATGGTAAACAGAAATTCTAATCGTTGTTCTAGTGATTCACTGATTCCTGGGTTCCGACTACGATGAACAATATTGGAGGACTGGAGTCAAGGATGCGCAAGGACAAGCTATGTAGAGAGAATGGGTCTTCATGTAAGAATACTTTCACCCAGTGTGAGTGTTCACTGAAAATGTGTCCACTGCAAGTGAAGTTCTCCCAGTCAAGTGGACGTGGTGACCTGCCCTAAGGATGTTAACCTGCCACACTGAGAGGCCAACACAGTGACCACTCACTAAGCCATTAGCAAGGAGTCCATGTTGGCAGCGACCGATGCCCCGTGTGGGCTCAGCGAACCGCATTTCCTCTCTCCAGGACTCACCTGGCTACCAGCTGGGCTGACTATTCAGTTTGCCAGTGACTGGGTCTGACCTTGATCCTCTGTTAATAAACCCTGGGGGGGAGTCAGTCAACCAGTTACTGGAAGATTAATTACACTAGACACCTCCTCTTCGTGAATAAGGTAGCGATTCATCCTCATTGGAGCAGACTCTTCATATGAATTTGGTTTTTTTCTTAGTGTGCCAGTCTTCTGAGAGTAATGGCATCTGTGGGTTTCATTCCATTCCTGACCAAACATCAGGGTACCCCACACAACATTTTTATGACCTAGGAACTTATTTTTCAACAAAACAAGTAACTAACCTTCTACCTTTAATATATATTTTTTCTTACCTCACTGCTCTCAGTGTCCAAATTCTCCCTGTGAAGCATCCTTGCTATCTCTTTACGAGAGGTTTTCTGGAATCCAATATACGATAAAGGCATGGAGCATGTTAAAATATGTTAAACTTCCTTGGCCCATTGAAAATTTATCTTTATAAAGGTAATGAAATGTACAATGATAATATTGTAAGGAGTACCAGAAGAATCTTAGTTAAGAAAACCAACCACCAGGTTTTGCAAATTTCCCACTGGGATTCTGATACTTATGAATTTCCCCAGAGGTCACAAGCATCATTTGATCACTATTTCTTTAAGATGGTTCTTATGGTAATATAATGCATAGAACCATAAAGTGATCCATATGCATTAAACATGCGATTTTTTTTTTTTACAAATGGCACACTGAGACTATTAAAATCAATATATAGTTCCAATGTCATCTCTAAAGAGGCACAAAACTTCAGAGAACCGTTGGTTTGAACTTCTGCAAACATACGTGGATGAATTAAAAGCTATAAGGTATGTGTTAATAGAAATCTATTATGTTATTTTCAGATAATACTTATTAATCATAACTGCTAAAAAGGAAAAAAATCAGAACTTTTTCTCAGGTCCGTTATTATTAAGCTCATAAGACACATTCTGTTCCCTCATCTCTCTCTCTCTGGAGAGTTGGGGGACATGGTATTTCAAAAAAGATGAAAATTTCTTATGCCATCTATTGGTGAAACATGTTGAGCTGATTGTACAGAACTATTTATCCTATCAATCCTCTCATAAGAAAAAAAAATTGCAATTGTTTATTCTTATGCAAAAATTTCACACTTTAAGTATAACATGCCATCCATGCACTTTAACTGAGTTTTATATACGATTTCTAAAATAAACATTTGTATTTGAAGCATATATTCATAAAAACAGAGTAGGGATATTCATATTTATCAGTTACACAACTAAAGTTTATTACTGCTCTGTCATTGTTTCTTCATAAGCCAAACACCCAGATGATTCAGGGAATTATACATTTAAATTTACCTAACCAAGTACCTGGTGTTACCCAAACTTTTGTTGTATTATTTGGTTACTTTATTATATTAAACAGACAAAAGAACTTTTTTCTTTTACTTTATCACTTTCTCCTAAATGTGCTTTCAGACTGGTTACTGGTTCACTAAGTAAATGATTATATTCTCTTTCCCTAAGGCATTTGCAGAGAAACCTAGAAACCATATTCCAGAAAGAGTCAAAGCAGAAGGTGGCCAATTGAGGTGGAAGAGGAGTATCTGTGAGGTAGGGTGAAAACCAAATTATTTTCCACATTGTCTTATAAATCACCAGGGTAACAGGCAGTCCTGTCAGACAGGGGTTTTAATTCTAGCTCTGTAGTAACGCACTACCTTGAGGTTTGGAAAATGTGTAATCTTTGGGGTAATTCGAGTATATCACTATGTAGAATGTATGAATCTCAGTCCCCAACTAAGGTAAACAAAAGAATAGCACTCTATTAAGGCTAAATGCCCGCACATGCATTCGTTTATGGAGCAAAATCCACTGGACTCAAACTCAACCTGTTCATACTTAGGGTTGGTAACATTAAACCAGTCCCTTTGATAGTAACCTGAAAAGCAATTCGACTACTCTGTCATTGACAGCAATGATGACGTTTGGGGTCAAATAACTCTTTGTTGTAAAGGGTATCAGTGCAACACAGGGAGCTTAGCGGCACTCCTGGCCCCTGCCTTCTAGATGCCAGTGGCACGCCCTTTCTTCCCGAGTTGTGATGACCAAAAATGTCCCCAAACATTGTCAAGTGTCTGTGGGATAATATGTTTGTAGAAGAGAGAGGATAGGAGGAGCTGAGAATGACGCTGATGGTTTCTAGGCTGGGACAGTATTATCTGACTCATAAATTCATCTCATCAGGTATAGTTTTGTTAATCCATCTCCTCCTGTTAAATGACAAGTGCTTGGGATTGAAAAGAAATAGCAACCTACGTGCTCTGGAGTGGAGGGAAGAAGTTCAACATGAAGCTAGATGGTGCCCTCCCTAGCAGTCCTCTAGGATGAAGGCAGCTTAATCTTTGAATGTAGACTATTCTCTGGCCTACAGTGAGGTATAGAGATCAGTCATAACTGTATCAGCCCCTTACTACAATGTGTGGTAATTCTGACCTTTAATGACAGAGGACTCCTGACCAGTTGGAACAAATGCCAAAAGTCATTTTTTAAAGGAATCCTTTCTGGAAATCAGGAAAAAGAAGTTTGTGGTCTCATTATTATGTGTTCTTGGCATCAGAGATGGGGGATTAGCTGCCTGAAGATATATATTCAAGCCTATCCCCCTGCCAAATTTTTCACCATGTCCAATATTCTGCTTATTCTCACCCTGCCCACATCACAGAGAATGTTTTCATTCTCCCTCCCAAAACATCAGTTGTGTCGATAAGTTCTGGTTGTTACCATTCTTGGAACTCTCATTTCACTCCAGTGAGCCTATCACTTCCTGTGTTCCCCTACAATTTGTTCTACAGGAACTCACAATATGAAATGCAAGCTCTAAGACAATTTCCATCTGCCTTAAAGTTTCTGCATCCTCTACCATCTTCTTGAACTTAACAGGAATTTATCATTTTCTGGAATTCACCATATTCAACAGAGCTCTTGTTTTTACTCAAGAGAGTCTCAAGTTTTTATACTGGCTCTAACTCTGTAAGAGAAAAGAGGGGAAAATACAATTTCTTGTTCCAGTGTATCTTCTAGATGAGAAATCTAAGTGCAAAGAGTTGGAGGAAGGCACAGAGCTGCGCTGATGTCCACCACTTTTCTTTTACCTTCCTCTGGATTCTCCCTGTGACTAAGCAAACCTTTTACTGATCACCTACCTATTCTTCATCACATTCTCCACTGCAACTCTTAAAACTTTCTTCTCCCTTTAGTCCATAAATATTTCATTCTCAAATCTCATTTCATGCTTCCTGCAAGTAAGACTGTCCATCCAGAGACATGAGAGTAAATGCTTTTTCCAATCATCAAAATTGAAAACTGCAATTCAAAAAAAAAAAACAGATAACCTATTTCTAAAAAAATATATATAGTATTAACTATTTCACAGTATTAATGAAACCAGTTTATTACAATATACTCAACAGCCAACACAGGGACTGAGATCAGATAGGTTTAGGCTGCCTTCCCATGCAGACCAGAAGGAGGGATAGGCAAGGTCACAAGGTTCTGAAAATAGGAAAGGAGATAATTTTCAAGAACATAAGGAAACCAACAAATGCTCTGATCGTCAGTGCGTTACTTCATCTTCAGAAGTATGGCCGTGCCTAGAGTTCCTAGGAAGTATGGATTTTCTACATCTTCATAAGCCAAAGCCATCATGGTGGCTCTTCAGAAAAGAGCAGGTAGGTGCCAGGTCACCTCTGCGACCATGAGCCCACATTCCAGTGCCCCTCATCATCTTCATCTCCATCTGCAGACACAGCAGATGGCATAACTGCCTGCACATATCTATAACCCAGACTCATCAAGAAAATAAGTCATTATTTTGTGTGTGTTGTTTAGCATGAGACCAGTTAGGATACACATACCTTTTAATTGGGGAGTTTAATTCATTTACCTTTAAGGCAATTATTGGTAGGTGAGGACTTATTTGCCATTTTGTTAATTGTTTTTGGTCATGTATTTCTTTTGTTCCTGTCTTCCTCTGGTTTTTTTCTATTGTTATTTGATGTTTTTTTGGTAGTGATTTTGTTTCCTTCCTTTCTCCTTATTTTTTGTGTATCTACTATAGATTTTCCCTTTGTGGTTACCAGGATGGCATAGAAATAGGATCATAAGGAACTATTGTGAACATCGATAAACCAACAGAACAGATAATTTAGAAAAATGGATAAGTTCCTAAAGACATACAAGCTACCAAGACTGAGCAAGAAGAAAAATAAAGCCTGAACAGACCAATAACAAACAAGGAGATTGAATAAATAATAAAAAATCTTCCAAAAAGAAAATCTCAGAACCAGATGGCTTTACTGGTGAGTTCCTCCAAACATTTCAAGAAAAACTAATACCAACTCTTCCTAAATTCTTTCAAAAAACAGAAGGCATATTCCCAAACTTACTTCATAATGCCAGCTTCACCCTGATTCCAAAGCCAGTCAAAGATGACAGGAGAAGAAAACCGCATGCCAACATGAACACTGACGAACATTAATGCAAAAATCCTCAATGAATAATAGTATATTGAATTCAACAGCACATTAAAAGGATCATATACCATGATCAAGTGGAGTTTATCCCTGGAAGGCAAGGAGAGTTCAATGCATGCAAATTAATAAACAAAACACACCACATTACCAAAATGCAAGACAATAGCTACATGATCATCTCTATAGATGCATAGAAAGTATTTAATAAAATTCAACACCCTTTCATGATCAAAAACTCTCAACAAAATAGATGCAAAAGGAAATAGCCAAACTCATAGAAGCAGAGAATGGAATGGTGGTTGCCAGAGGCTGGGATTAAGAGGAAATGAGATGATGTTGGTCAAGGGTTATGAAGTTCCAGTTATGCAAATATGTAAAATGAATACATTATAGAGATCTAAGGCACAACCTATCTAATGAAGATGGTTAACAGTATGTTACTATGTACTTGAAATTGGGCAAAGGATAGATCATAAATTAAATTTCACAGACACTGGTAACTATGTAGAAGTAACAGATATGTTATTCAATTTGCTGTGATTGTAGTAACCCTTTCACAATATATATAAACATCAAGACACCTTTAAATATACACAATTTTTACATGTCAAAGGTATCTCAATAAAGCTATGGTTTTTGAAATCCAGAATTCTAATAAAGGTTTATTGGTAAGCCAAAAACAACAAAAAAGATAGTATGGGGAAAAAAAGCAGGGGAGTTAAGGTCCTGACCATAAAGATAATCTGTAGTTTGGAGACCATATTTATTGTAATTAAAACTCCCCAAAGACCTCTGCTTTTGTTCTGTTTTAATATATTACTTTCCTATTTGGTGCAATTATTTTGTCAAGAATAGAAAGCAAAATATCAAGGTTACATATTTCAAAATCTCTAGATGAGCTAAGTGCAAATAATATGCCAACAAAACACTGAGAAGCAGTCAAAGTTAGCCACATCTCGGAGCTGTTTTTTAAACTGTGCTCTTTCACCCCAAGGTGAATTCAGTTTGCCATTAATTGCATTCTGTCAACCTCTGAATTGGATCAGGCGGTCTTTATTCTGTGAGCCCGGGTGCTAATCAGTGAGGTGGTTCACTGCCTGCTACTTTCTGCCCTAAAGGCAGCTTCAGTTTCAGAAAGGAGTCGACGCATCAATCAGTTTGTAATCAGTGTATAAAGTCCTTTGAGTATGTGTTCTTACTTAGCAAGTCCCCCTGGAAAACAGGTCCATAGGGCACAGAACAAAATGAGAAATTTGACCTCAGTGTAAACTGGGAAATCACTATTGTCTCCAGGCTGGACCCTCCTGATTGGTTATCTTCTCAGTGGAAAGGATCCCCAGTGCCTGCTATCAACCAGTCTGGACATGGGGGCACTGGTACCTGGCTGACACCTCCAGGGAAAGAGCATGGGACACCTGCTTACAAATGTGTGGCATGTATATTCTGGCTCAAGAATTACCAAGCGAAGAGCTCACTGCTCCCCAAATCAGAAGTTAAGCTTATAAAGGATATTAAGTTCACCTAAGTTGACCTCTGTAATGCAGGTTTTGTGCTGTCTTACCCCTTTTTGTGACTCTGGCTAGAGGCAAATCAGTTCCCCTTTTTGAGCAGCTGATTGAATCCGTACCTGCAGCCAAGTCCCTTAGGGGCTTTCATACTCTGGGCCCCTATGCACCCACCCTGACTGCCCCCAACCAGGTACCGGACAACCAGCATGAGCCCCTGTGCCCCACAGCCCACTGAAAGTATTCAGATCAGCCATTCCTAAACCTGCTTCCCACAGAAAGTGCAATAGAGGCCTTTGCGCACAGTTGCCCTCTCCATGTGCCTCCCGGCCCACCCCCAGCTTCCCCTGAGTGCCTGCACAGCATGCAGGGTTCTGCCCAGGGACTCTGAGTAACAAACTGCAAACATTCGTTTTCTTTCTCTTGAGCATCTGGCCTCACCATACCTCACTCAGGATAATATGGTTAAAACAACCTCCTCATTGTCTCAAAGAGAAATATACAGGAAAGGGAGAGATGTATAGGAAATGTACAGAGAATACACAGGAAAGGCAGAGATTACAGGAAATGTCCAGAGGATGTACAGGAAAGGGAAAAGTATACAGGTGTCTTGCCAATGGGTTTCAGCCCTGGGCAAGTTCACTATGGATTCAGTGAGACTGAGGAATGACAGTGGAACATTCTTGGGGTAAAAGGGTTTATTACCTGGCTTGTTCTCCCAGTGATAGGTCCGGCACTAGAATTATGTCTGCACCCAGCAGTCTGCAGATCTGTAATCCTCCTTTGTCTCTGCCTCCACCCAGAGCACTGGGCAGAGCTCCTTATGTAGTGACTCCGTCAATACTGGCTTATTGCCCACAGGTGTGGAAGCAGATGCAGGCCAGTTACATCATCAAGTAGTTTAGGTTCAGGTGAGGATCCTGGCCATAGGAATCCCAACCTTCCCCACAACAGGAAATGTACAGAAAATATACAGGAAAGGGAGAGATGATGCAGAAAAGGGAGAAATGATGTACAGGAAATGTACAGAAAAAGGAGTCTTACCGTTTCTGGCAGAGGTGGGTCCAAAAACTCAAGTCTCTGATCTGTGATTGTGGATCTCCTAATCCACAATTCTTTCCTTTAAAATTCACATGAGAAGCAGAGGTTACCAAATAATAATCATAATACCCCTGCTGTACTGAGCAAATTCTAGAACTTACTGCTGTGTCGGGCACCGTGCAAGGAACTGTGTATACAACTGCAGAACAGTGATTTCCAAGGCCTATATTATAAAACTCAGTTTGCACTTGAGAAAACTGAGACTCAGAAAAAGGAACTGGCTCAGACCACAGAGGCACTTTCTACTTCATATAAAAAGCAACTCAGTCACAATTCAAATGTCAAACTTCCCAAACAGAGCACCAGCCACTGCTTTTCTCAGATGATACACAGTTCATTGAAATTAAAGGTTCCTCTTCTCACATTGGAGGAAGAGGGGAAAGCAAGGCAGAGAGAAGATAAAGGATAGTTGTGAGTTATTTAATTTTAATGAATCCACAGAGGGAAATTAGCATCATCTTAAATGAGAATATGTACTTTCTGTCCCTCCCTATTTTCCTTCATTTACACATATCCTACTGTGGGTAAAGTGAGGGTTCCTGTGGCCAGGATTCTCACGTGGCCCTGGTTGGCTAGCTCACTACACATGTGTGGGCAATGTGTTGTTATTGACTCTATGCAGAGAGGCCTGCCCAGTGCTCTGGGCGACACGATGGCACAGCTGCAAGGCTGCAGGAGAGCAGAGCAGAGGCTGAAGTGGCAGCAGCGCTGAGGACAGAGATTGGGATAACTGTGCCAGGAGAGAGGCCCAGAGGCAGAGACCGTCTTGCTGCATGCAGCTCGCTCTGAGTGGACGGGATTCTAGTGATTGACCTGCCACTGCGGAAATAAAGTTGGGTATAAACCTTTCACCCCAAGAACGTTCTACTGTCATTTATTTGGTCACATTGAATTCATAGTGAACTAGCCCAAGACTGAAACCCACTGTCAAGATACCTACACTCTGTTTTTTTCATATTTATGGGAAGCATATGATCCTCACAAAAACCCCATGAGATATTATAGTTAATCCTGTTTACAAATGAGGAAATGGAGGCACTGTGCTACTCAGCAAAACACTTTGGCTCCAGGACCTGCCTTCCTAGCCCTGTCCTGAACTTCTGCTCCAACGATATGTGTGCCCACAAAGTACCTGTGCATTTTCCCCAGTGAAGAGACACAGCTGAAATACTCAGGAGAGCCTGGAAATGAGAAACAATTCAGCTACACCTGCCAGTGAATCCTTTCTTTAACATCTTCAAGGTATAGTTCTGCTCTCTGAATGTCAAAAATGGAAAGAAGTTACTGACCTTTTGCTAGAATCTGGTCTATGACTAAATGAAAACCAAGGGATTTCCTGGGGAACCAGATTACAGATATCTCAGGAAGGAGACCAGTTTTGGAAGACTACACTTCCTCTGCTATGACCCTGGAAGGCCCACTGCACATTCCAAAGCTAAGAGTAAAATCAGGCTCTGTATTTGTGCAGGTTAGATTGCAGATTTGTGGATATTTGATTTTTCAAGAGAAACTTAATGAAGATTTAGAGAGGAAGGTGTGGTCACAGAAAGAGAGCAGGTGTGGGAGTCAGGAGCCAGTTCTGGCTGTGTCTACCCAGCTTTATTCCTTCAGCTTCACCTTATTTAATGTAGGCTGCAATTTTCTCCTCTGAGTATTTAAAAGCATAATAAATTATAGAGGGTTCTGGAAGACCAAAAGGCACAGAATATGCTAGGGGGCCTCATGGCTGTGGGAAGTATCTCTCTGGCCTAGAGGAGAAACGGAATTATGCCAGAGAGAGAGACAAGGTGAGGAGGACCAAGAACAGGGAATTTTCTCTTACGAACATCAAAGAGGCTTTCCAGGCAGTGCTGCTTTGGCCCGATGGCACACACAGTGCCCGATCAGTGAGTGCGGAACTTTCCAGGAGGCCAGTTCTCCTGTAAATGCTCTTGCTTCCCTCCTCTACAGCTGTTAGCCCTTTGGGGGGCGCTAATCGTAGTCCCTAATACCTAATAAGAATCCTTACAAAGGAGACAGTTTTCTGCAAAACTAATTGAGCTCTGCCTACACTCAGATACTGCTCCAGGACTGGAGTCAGCAAACTACAGCCCACAGACCAAACCAACCCACTACGTGTTTTGGTGAATTAAAACTTCTGGGACACGCTACACCTAGTTGTTTACTAATTGCTCCTTTTGACAGCAGAGTGAGAAGTTGAAACAGAAACTGTGTGAGCCACCAGGTGGAAGCACTTACTGTCTGGCCCTTTTCAGAATAAGTTTGCAGAGCCCTGATTTAGGAAATCTTAAAGGAGACCCCAGGTCAGAGGACATCTGCATTCCCTGTCCCCTATGCTGGCAGCATCCCTTTCATATTTATTCCCTCATAGTCCAAGGGTATCCTTAAGATCCATATGCTCTAGGGAATGTGCATTCTTTCTGCCCCATCAGGCCTCTAACAGCCTTATCACCTGATCACCCTTCTCCCTGTGGCACGCCTCATGGCAGTCTCATCTCCAGGACCACCTCAGTGCTGGCAAGGGAGGCAGGCATGGGGTTTGTAGAGAAGCAAGCAATCACAAAACACCCCAAAGGAGCCCCAGCATGGCACCAAAAAATGCAAACTTACCTAAATATCTCTGGTGACTCATTTTAACTATTTTCGTGGAATGTTGTTAGATGGAAAGCAATCTACTTTTCTGACATTTTATTCAACAAGCAATCTTGTGACAAAATTGTATATATAGAGTACTGAACTAGCAAAAGCTGATGTTTAACAGCACATTACACTTTAGGTGGTAGACCATATCTGGACATGAAGAATCCCTGGGAACCCAGTTAGGAAACCCCTTCACGTCATCCATTTACATCTCTCGGGTTCCCTTTCCTTAGCATAAATTCACTTCCTGTGGCTTAAGAGTTTCCAGGACTCTACCTCAGACACAAGATCTCAGAAGATACAGTTTCTTTTAGTTCTGCCTTCATCAAACATTCATTACTCCTCTGCTCTTTAAACAAGACTTCCAATTTCTTTTTCTCCACCCATTTCTGTCTTGAGGAGTTTCCCTGGACAGTGACGGACCTGATGTTGTCTGTCCAGCCCTCTCCTGACTCGTGGTTGCCCCAAACCCAGGACAGACTCCTCATGTCCAAGGGAAAGAGCCACAGAATCTCATCACGTGTAGTCTCTCTCTCGTCCTTCCCGTCCCTCTGTTCAGTCACTGCCTCCTCGGGGCACTGACGTGCACGAACCCCAGAAGATTCTCTCAGAGAGTCTTTTTCTTTCAAGTTCTGGATTAACAGCTCACATGAGATCAGATTAGTTGGTCAAAATAAGCTTTTTTTGTTTTTAATGGAATGGGATGGAACAGATCCAAATAGAGCAGAAAAGAGATGAACATATTAAAGTGCATCATATTTATTAACATATACACTCTTTTATATAATTGTATGTATATATGGATAAAGAAGATGTGGTATATATACACAGTGGAATATTATTCAGCCATAAGAAGAAAACAAATCCTTCCATTTGCAACAACATGGATGGAGCTAGAGGGTATTATGCTCAGTGAAATAAGCCAGGTGGAGAAAGACAAGTATCAAATGATTTCACTCATCTGTGGAGCATAAGAACAAAGAAAAAACTGAAGGAATAAAACAGCAGCAAACTCACAGTACCCAAGAATGGACTAACAGTTACCAAAGGGAAAGGGACTGGGGAAGATGGGTGGGAAGGGAGGGATAAGAGGGAAAAAGGGCTATTACAATTAGCACACATAATGTAGCGGGGGAGGGGGTAGAGTGGGGGGATACGGTGAAGGCAGTATAACACAGAGAAGACAAGAAGTGATTCTATAGCATCTTACTACACTGATGGACAGTGACTGTAATGGGGTATGTGGTGGGGACTTGATAATAGGGAGAGTCTAGTAACCATAATGTTGCTCATTTAATTGTATATTAATAATAGCAGAATATATATATATATATATAATGTATATAATGGGCCAGAATGTGAAACAAATTTCTTTCTGTAGATTAAGATCAAAGATATTTGTCATATTTCCCAGCTGTCTTTCCTCTTCTCAGCCTGTCTTTCAATAGTCTTCCTTTAGGACATGAGTGCATTTGGAGTTACATTATATGGTTCGCCTTTCAGAACCCACAGAGTCTTTAAGAGCCAAAGTTGTGCTCTAAGACTGCTTTGCTTGTTTTTTCCTTAATTGTTCCTTTAGATCAATTTTGCTGGAAAGTTGTTATGTCTGTTTTTGGCCCAAACACAGGAGGAAATTTGTACATTGTGAAGCAAAGGACCATGGCAGCCCTAGAAATTTAATTATGAATTAAAATCTTTATTTATATCTGTAAATTGATCATTTAAAGTCTACCTTCCTGTAACTATGAAAATAATTGTTTTAACATTTATAGCTTTCTGTAATTCATAATGTACAGACTTATCTAGATCATTGTTTTTAAGCCTCTCAGTAAATTGTTCTTTGAAATTAAAGTAATATGTTTAAGAAAAACAATTAAACAAATAAAACTCCATGAGAATGGAAAAGAGCAGTATTTCCACGGACCGGGAAACCTGCCCTCAGTGCTAGATGACAGCAGTGGTGACCCCCATCAAGGGAACTTCCTTATGCCCCGATGAGATGCGAATTCAGGGCTCGTGAGGCAATACATGGCTTAGACCCTGACCTTTATTAATACCTTTCATCATTTGCTCCTAAAACTCCACCAACTAATGGACTTGGTAGAACTGTATTTTTTTACTTCTGCATAATATGATGAGTTTTCTATCAACTAAGAAGCCCCCCCTTTTTTTTTTCTTTTTCAAATAGATCATGATATGACTGGGACTTTTCCCTTTATATTTTCAAGATCCACATTTGCCATTCACCACCAGCAGTACTGAATTGTTTATTTGTGGCTTTGTAATTAGCCACACCATAGGAAAGTGTTTTAAAATTATCTCTCCATACCACAATACCCACTGATCCAATGTCAAATCAATGCAACCTCTTTGGTTGCAACTTGAACTAGATGACTTCTGGGGTCCGTTTCAGTTTTAAAAATCCTTCCCCTGACCCGTAAGACGCTGCCTGCCTCTCTAGTCAGATGCACCAGGAGCCACCTCCACCTGGCTCATGATGCTGGAGACGCACAGCGGGGCCGCCAGCCCTGAGAGCCACGGAGCTGTCCCCTACCTGAGGCCCTTGCTCCATCATCTTCACTCTCTGTTCTAATCCTTATTTCAGTGGGCCCCATCCTATGCTCAATCAAAGACCTTGTCTATTTTTGCACATGTCACAACATGATTTTATCCCTCCTTAGGTAATTGTCTCACTAGAATGTGGTAAGTTCAATGAGAACAAGAAATCTTCTGCTCAATTTATCCTTTATATTCTCACTAGACAGTACAGATCTGAGTACACAGAATACCAATATGTTTTTGTTCAAATTCTTGATTGATGGAAGCAATGAATTATTTTAACTCAATTTGACAAGCTTTTGAAAAACATTGTTAAAAGTGTTCCTCTGCCAAATTGGGTGATTGGTAATTAGGCACACTGTAGGGAAAGGACTTTAAAATCGGCTCTCTGTGCCTTCATGTCCACGAACCGATGTAAAATCAGAGCTGGCTATTTCCTCATTCATTTCCCCGTCATCATGTCTTGGATTTTCTCTTCTTTGGTTCACTTTGAATGCAGCCTCCTTACTGATCCATTTATCTGTATTTTTGGGGGCTCTCACTGGGTGCCAAGCACTGTTCTAAAAGCAAGAACTACAGCAGTGACGGAAACAGACAAAAGAACTCTGCCTTCATAAGTTCCACTCAAGGAAATCCCTGCACATAAACTTATCTTCAGAGTAAGAGTACATTCCCTCTGTCTTTATTTCCCTCAAAGCATGCTTTATGGCCTTGCACATAGTGGATGGATGATCAAGAAACACCCTTCAGCATAAAATGACAAATTATAACAAAACAAAACCTAGGACAACACTAATCCTTCCAGAGATTAGACACCCTCAGACGTCTCAGAGACACATACAGGATGTTATCTGTGACTTTGCCCATCTCTGCTGCACCCCAAATTCACCCCTTTCCAACACAAGAAACAAGGCATGTCTCAGCGAGTGTAGAGCCTTGTACATTCTGCTTCCACTCTGGCTTCTTCTGCACCCTCCCCGCCACACCCCCACTCCTAGACCTCTTCAGCTCATCCTCAGACAATCTCAGTACTAATACCGTGCATTTGCCAGCCCTGTTCTTCCAGCCCATCCTATGCTGTGTTGTCAGATTAATGTCTCTGAGTCCTATTGTTCGTCATTTCAGTAATATTCCCAAATCCTTCAGTATCTTCCCACTGCTTATCAAACTTCGTGCATACCTTACTCTGTTAGTTAAGAGTCTCTATGGTGTAATCTGAAACTACTTTTTAATGCTTTTATATCCCTCTGTTTTTCTTTGAATTTTTGTTAACCCAGCCAAACAGAACTGTATTCGCCAAGCTTCTTATAACTGACGTCCCATAACACACATGCACACTTTTTACATCCCTCATGGAGAAAGAGCAACTATGTCCGCCAAGGACTGTGAGCCACACTGTGGGGTCCGCATCCCAGCGCTTCTTGCACAGCCTGTGTGGCCTTTGCTAAGTCACTCTGTCTTTCTGGGTGAAGGTTCGTCCTGTGCAGATGGAACATTTATGCCTGTCTCACATAGCTGTTATTAAGATTAAATGTATCAGTACATGCAAAGCCTCTAGAGGTGTGGCTGGCACAAAACATACCCTTAAAACAGAGGCTATCAGTACACCTAGTGTCAATATTCTACCAATTTCCCAGGAATAGGAATTCTCTTTGGACTCCCCAGACAGAGCTGCTTTTTCTTGCCTTTGGTCCTTTTCTGTTATTTTGTTGACCATCTTTCTCCACTTCATGTGCTCTCTCTCGTTTCTGAGACACTTTTAAATATGTCTGATTTCCTTCTATTAAATGGTAAGTCCCTTACAAGTAAATAATTTGTATAGCTCATTTTTTGCATAAGGTTTCTAAAATAATGGCTACTACACACTTAGAGGTTAAAACTGAATCGTTTAATGAAGGGAACTTCACTGTAATTGAACAAAACGAACTTGTTTTACTTATGAACTTTCTGTGTCCTACACCACACCTAGAATATTTTAAACCAGTGCTTATCAAAGTTTGGACAGGGATCCTTAAAAAAACTATTACACTAATTCCATGACCATTTGCCTTTTTCATTCCCATTCTCTCATGAGCACACAGTGGAGCTTTCCAGAGGCTGAATGACGTATGATAATGTGATGACACAACAGGTTGAGTGAGCCAGAAGCAGATGTGAGAGCCCAGGTTCTCCTCCTAAACCCAACACACGAAGGAGCCTTTACATCTAGTGAAAAGCCACACTTCAGGATGGAACAAGAGGCTAATTCAGCGGCTGAAACCCACCCCCTGGTAATTCCTGTCAATCAAACAAGCCCAGAAGACAAAGCTAAGCAGAGGAGGTAGCACCCCAGACTCATTCAGGAAAGGTGTACTTTAGTTCCAGGTAGACAGAAAGGGACACTCGGAGGAGGCAGACCTTGTAGAAACAGTCAGTGCCATTTGCCCTGCTTACACTCAGGCTTTCTATCTCTAGGCCATACTAAGTGTGAAATTCTCTAATGCCTCACAAACAGTGCGAACAGAAGGACTCCGGAGGTAGGTGAAGTGTGAAACGTGGCTGTATTTGTTGGTCCAGCCCTTTAGTCTTCAGTCCTCACCACCCTGCTGGTGACTGGGGATGATAACAATTGCTACTCTTACAGATGATCTACTTCCTGCTAAAAGTTTTCATCTTTATTTAATCATTAAAACAAAAAAATAAGACATGGATTACTACCCTTCTTCTCAACTTACAGATAAGGAAATTTAGTTTGGGAAGGCAGAGGAATGGGGCAAAGGTCCAAGAACATTGCATGTCTGGTCAGGGATTTACATCTGGGTAGCCCAACTCAAAAACTCACAATCTTAAAGAGTTTACTGTAAAAGTAAGGAAAGCTTTGGTGAGAAATACTCAGTAAACTATAAAAACCTGCCTAAATGTGATTATGACTTCTTTTTTGTTTTGTTCCCTTTTTGTGATCTAATTTCCTTTTAGAACATAAGTTCTTTGATATTTATGCCAGAAAAAACATGCATGGCATATAAAAGAGTTTGCAAAATCCTCCAGAAAAGGGAAGGGAAGGGATGTGTGTGTGTGTGTGTGTGTGTGTGTGTGTGTGTGTGTGTGTGCATTAATTCTGGGTTTCCCAAAATTCTTCATAATGGAAACTTTTTCCCATGATATTGATTTCTATACTAAATCATTAGTGTACTGCAGAATACATGGGCTGACCTAAGCATTTCCCAATGTTATTAAAAACTTTCATAAACTTTGTCTTTAATGGATGTATTCCTCTCCACCTAGGGAATATAACATTATTTGCATAGTCATTCCCCTTTCCTGGAATAGAATTTGTTCCCAAGGTTCAGCTTCTATAAATAATGCTAAGATGAACATTTTTGAGCAGTTTTCCTCTGTGTGGGACGTAAATTCTTCTAATCGTTTCTCAGCTCGATGTCAGACTGATGTGTAGCTGCAGATAAGACTGCTCCTTGCACGATGTGCTTACCTGCCACTGCTGATTAATCTCATTTAAGAACAATTTTGCTTATTTGATAGCCTCCGAAATATGAATGTACTATTTTTCCATATCATTTTTTTCCAAATTTTGAAAAGCAAGTTATTTTGTTATTTCATTTTTTCAGCTTTATTGCGGCATAACTAACCAATAAAATTGTAAGATATTTAGTGCGCAAGGTGATGATTTGATATGCACGGTGAAAGGATGACCCCCATCTAGCTAATTAACAACTCCATCACATCACATATTTAACATTTTCTGTGTGAGAACACTTAAGTTTGAATCTCATAGCAAATTTCAATTATGCAAGTGTTTTTAACTATAGGCACCATGTCATACATTGGATCCTCAGACCTTATTCATTTCTTAACTGGAAGTCTACACCCTTTCATTAGCATCTCCCCATTCCTCCCACCTCCCAGTCCCTGGCAGCCATTTTTCTACTCTCTGTTTCCATGAGTTTGACATCTTTTTGTTTTGATGCCTCACATAAGGGATACCATGTAGTATTTGCCTTCCTCTGTCTGACTCATTTCACTTACATATGCCACTCCAAGTTCATGGAAGGTAAACATCACAAATGGAAGGTTTCCTTCTTTTTTAAGGCTAAATAACATCTTATTGTGTGTATATATACACCACATTTTCTTTATCCATTCATCCATTAATCTACACAGGTTTTTGCCATACCTTGGCTGTTGTGAATAACACTGCAATGGACATAGAACTACAAATATCTCTTCAAAATAATGCTTTCATTACCTTTGGATATATACCCAAAAGTGGGCTTGCTGGGTCATATAGTTCTAATTTCAGTTTTTTAAGGAAGCTCCTTACTGTTTTCCACAGGAGCTGTACTAGATCACTTCCCTCCAACAGTGTACACAGACTCCCTTTTCTGCCCAGCCTTGGCAGCCTCTGTTATCTCTTGTCCTTTGATACTAGACATCCTAACAGTTTTGAGGTGACATCTCACTGTGGTCCTTGACAATGGGTGATGGTGAGCATCTTTTCATGTACTTCTTAGCCATCTGTATCTTTCCTTTGGAAAAAATGTCTATTCAGATCTTTTGCCAATTTTTTAATTGAATTGTTTGATGTTTTGCTATTGAGTTGTATGAGTTCTTATGTATTTTGGATATTAACCTCTTATCAGATACATAATTTGCAAATATCTTCTCCCATTTGCAAATATATTCTCCCTAAATAAGTTGGCTTTCATTTTGTTGATAGTTTTCTGTACAGAAGCTTTTCAGTTTGATGTAGACCTACTTGTTTACTTTTGTTTTTGTTTTCTTTCCTTTTGTTGTCAAATCCAAAAAATCTTGCCAAGACCAGTGTCAAGGAGCTTGCTTTCTGTTTTCTTCTAGGGGTTTTATGGTCTCGGATCTTCAGTTCAAGTCTTTAATCCATTCTGAGTTGATCTGTGTGTCTGGTATAAACGGGTAAACGTCATTCTTTTTGCACAGGATTAAGTTTTCCCCACTTACTGGTGAAACAATCTGCTGCCCATAGTATATTTTCGGCTCTTTTCTTGAAACATAACTGACTGTATAAGCACTGGTTTATCTCTGGTCTCTTAATTCTGTTCCACTGGTCACTGTGTCTGCTTTTATGCCAACACTACTCAGGAAGTGTGGCGTCTCCAGGTTTATTCTCTCTCAAGATTGCTTTGGCTCTTTGGAGTCTTTTGTGGTTCCCTGTAAGTTTTAGGATTATTGCTGTGAAAAAATGCCATTGGAGGTTTGATGGGGATTGCACTGAATTCATAGATTGCTTTGGGTTATTTTAAGAATATTAATTCTTCCACTTCATCCACATGGAATATCTTTTTATTTATATGTTTCTTCTTTACTTCTTTCATCAGTGTCTTACAGTTTTCAGTACACAGATCTTTCTCCTTCTTGAGTAAATTTATTCCTAAGTATTTTTTTGTTTTTGAGGCTATTATAAGTGGGATTAAAAAAAATTTCTCTTTCTGATAGTTCATGTTAGCATATAGAAACTCTGCTGATTTTTGTATGTTGATTTTGTAGCCTGCCATTTTATTTAATTCATGTATTAGCTCTAACAATTTTTTCATGGAATCTTTAGGATTTTCTATGTATAATATGTCATCAGCAAATGGAGACAAATCCTTTCTAAGTTGGATACCTTTTTTTTCTTGCCTAATTACTCTGGCTATGTTAACTAAAGGTGGTGAAACTGGGCATCCTTGTCTTGTTCCTGATCTTAGAAGGAAAAGCTTTCAGCTTTTCACTGTTGAATATGATGCTAGCTGTGGGCCTGTTATATTTGGCCTTTATTATGTTGAGGTATGTGTCTGCTTTTAAATAAAGCTCAAATTTTTTCATTTTATCCATATTAATTTCCTTCTGTGCAAATAGTCTACCTTTTTTCCATTTGTTTGCTGAGGTTGCAGTTTTCTCATTTAGTCACATGAGCTTTATATATATATTAATAAATTTAACCTTTTTTAGTCATATGCAATTGTATTTATTGTTTTTGTAAAGTACCTCTTATGTACCATTTTTAATTGTGCTTTAATTTGTAGAATGCATGTATGTATCTATGTAGATGTATATTTCTCATTATTTATTTTTTCCATTGCTTTTATAAATTGATCCCATAGTCACTATTGACTTTCCTTTTCCAGGCCAACTTTTAAGTCTCATCATGCAATTTTTCAGTAATTCTAAAGTCAGTATAAAAAAGACAAGCAGGAAAAATCTCCATCAAAAAAAAATAAAACCAGAACTAACCACTTATTGGTTTCCTTATACATGCCAAACATTAATAGATCTGAGTTATAGAAAAGAATCTGACATTATCTGTCCCCATGCAATTTAAATTCTAAAGGAAAAAAGAATAAGGAACATACTACCAAAATAGGTTAAGCTCATTATTAAATTCATATTTCTACATGTTTTTGTTTCAATCTTTAGTTGAATATTTTTATATTGTGCTTTCAGACATGCTATTTAATAAGATCCCTGAGGGTTTATACACATGTGAGTCTCATAATTTACAGTAGTTATGTTCTGTAAATTCACCACAAACACTGAATTAGTGAATATGAAACCGTTGCTCCTATCGGGGAGGCACAGGGTAACAGGATTCCCAAGAGCCTCTGGGCATGTTCACCACCCAGTCGGTACATGATGTCGTTTCATGTGTTTCTGCTTAAAGACACCTTATTAAATACATATTGATGATTCATTAATATTGAATTCACAGCAGACAGCAGTATGGCTCACACCTGAACAAAGTTTATATAACACTTGCTTTTTCTCCATGAGGCACTTCACAGACTTTTTGCCCTTCAGAAACTTCAGGACCATTTTAAATAGTGAAATCACCAATGAAAAGCACAAAAAAATGTAAAAATAAAAAAAAAGCATTAAATAAATGACAGAAAGGACACTTGCTAACAGTTTGAGAACCGAAAAAGGCAGGTCCGACCTCAGCTGGGACTGTTCATGTCGGGACTCAGACTTATATCCATGAATGGCCACGGATATGGCATTTATTGATTTAGACATTTTTATTGAGTAGATGAATTCACAGATACAGAACGCATGAATAATGAGTATTGACTGCATTCACTTTTTATCCACCTTATTGAACATTCTTAATAATTAATCAACAGTTTCCAACTGATTCTTTGATTTTCTGTGTATATTATCATGTATAGTAGAAAAAATGATAATCTTATCTCATACTTCCCATTTACATTTGAAATGAAAATTCATTCCTTTATTTAAGGGAATATATTTCATTCACTATTATGTCAATCTTGTCAACTAACTTTATTATCTTTTTTAATACTCTCATAAAAGGCCTGTGTTTCTCCAGGTTATTAACTTATTTCCTAGAAATATCATCCTAATGTGATCAGTATAGCTTGCTTTTCCTTTTACCCAGTACGGTGTTCTCTGAAGGAGGTGGACAGCTCGCACTTACAAGGCTTGTTCAGGTTTGTGATTGACTTGACAAGACTTCCATATTTAGCATCCATGCTCAAGCAGAAATGCTGGAGAATATCAAAAATTTAAAAGGAAAATGGAGCACACCTTAACACTGTTGTCAGTCCTGATGAGGTAAAGTAAAATACACTTGTGAGGTAGTTACCTGCACGAAAGTCCTGGATGACTGCCTGGAGCTGAGATGGTACTGCCAGCCCTGCCATCTCAACAGGACGGGGCTCATTACCTGTGGCAGGTGTGGTGGAAGCTGAGCAGGTGTGCAGGCCAGTCTGAGAGATGCGGCCTCCTTTTCCCCAAATGTCTGCCACTTCCATTCTCATCACTGTTACGAGTTCCTTCCAGGGTTACGCACCCCTCGTGGTGAATGCCAAGGCCCCACTCACAACCAATCAAAGAACTCAAAAGCCTTTCCTCTCATTTTCAATATACTATTAGACATGACTCCATTGTGCGGCTTTCTGAAATTGGGCATTTTTAAATGAAAAATACTGTGCTTGTTAAGGTAATTTAAAAGACTTGAAGAACAATTCTTTTAGTAAATTAGTGTGTTTGAGGTTGAATACCTTGATGACTAGGATATAGAAAATAAGAGATATAGGAAAAAACAAACTAGGGAGGGATTTAGATATCTTGTTTAAATTTTTATGGATTTAAATGGTGTCCACATGTTCATTTTATATCTCTGGATTTTGCTGCAACATTTCTGGAATATGCTGCATTTTATTAGGGCTGTTGAGAATATTGTGAATGTATAGGTGACTTAGCATATCCCTCTAAAATCATGCTCTCCCATTATTTGGAAGCCTGGTTTTGGAGTTTTGCCTCCTTATCTCCATACAGCCCTTTCTCACACATTTCTTCAGTTATGTTTTAAGTATACAGAGTTCCAAATGACTGAATTCAGATGAACTCTGTGCATATGCAAGGAAAAATGAATGATAAGCCTAAGGTGCAAATCAGGTAGTTCTGAAATAAATAATATTTTCCATTGCAATGAACACAGTCATACCATATATGTAAAACATTTTTTACATATTTATAGTTAGAGTTAATTACCCAAGCCATATCATGTCCTAAATGAAGTTAGAAGGTAAAGTTAGCAAGATTATATTTTTTATGGTTTAAGTTTTAGCTCAAAAGACCTTTCGGTGCTAAATGATTGATTGGATGTTATTACTTCTGTCTCTTCCAGGAAGTAAATACCCAATCTCTCAAACCCATGCATTGAACCACCCAGAATCAGGAGTCTCAAAGGACCTCCCTCATCTCCAGACAGAGCTTTCTGATTCCTTTTCCCAAAAACGACCCTGAGACCATCTGTTTCCATTTCCTTCTTCCCCAGGTGCATTAGCTGGGCATGTGCCCCCCTTCCCACCATGCTGACACCCCCGCTGCCGGGAGCACCCCGGCCCAACCCCCACTGGATTTCCACTGCAGCTGCTCACTCAGTGTCCTCTCATTCTTTACCACCTTCCTTCTCACTTAACCAGGAGAACATTTTTTCTGTTCTCTACAAAACTGCCTTCCTTTGAGCAGCCTCCCTGCTTTTGAATACAATGCTGAAATGACATCTCCGCAGTTCTGCCAATTCGTTAACTCATTTCCTCTCAGACTCAGGAGCCCACTGACCATCTCCAATCATTCTTTCCTTCTTGACACTTGCTGTTGACTAGTCCTCCAGCCAAAACCTTGTCAGTATGTTTGATGTAATTAGACATGTTTCTATTTACATTTATTAATATTTAAGCTATAATAATAGTCATTTTGACTTTTAGTATTTCTGATCTAATCACACAATAATTTATTTGAGAGAAGAGACTAGATTTTCTATTATTTTGTGGTTCTCATAGCACATATTACATAAAATATTCTCAATAAATGTTGAGTAATTGATGTGTCAGAACACCCAATGATGAACTTCTTAATGTTCCAAACATGGATCTGAAATGGCACTTGACAGTGTCACCCTAGAGGGGCATCTGGACTCGTGTGTTTAAGAAGATCTTTGTGTAGGAATACTTATTTTAATACCACATTATAATTAATTTTTGCAATATTCCAAACACATTTGCATCAAAACTACCAGCTCAAGAAGACAAAAAATATTTGGTCAATGTTTTTATTATAAGAATAAGAGCTGAAGAAAATTGAACAACTAGCTTAAGTTGTGTGGTCCGCTTTAAAAGCTCGTGTTTTTTTCTTCCATTCAGTCTTTTAAGGAATTTTTTTTTGGTTAACAAACTCATGTATTTAATAACCATCAGTTGAGAAATTGCTTAAACCCTCTGACTGTCTCCTCATCTGTAGGAGTGTCAGGCAAGGAGGGTCACACGTGACTAAGACAGACTTGTGCCCTCGAGCTGTCCATCATCCAGTGAGGAAATGGGGCACAGGGTGGGAATATGCACACCTTTTGATCCACAAATGCCATGGCTTGGAATTTCCCTAAAGGATATAATCTCAGATGCGTGCAAATGCTTTTATTTCATAGTTGCAAACATATCTATTTAAGCTTCATTTGAATGTTAATCAGAATACCTTGACTATTTAAAGTAATTATTAACTGAGCTCTGTGTTGTAGAGTGAAGGATATGTTTTTAGACTTAATGTCTCTCCCTACATTCATTCTACAAGCATTTTGATCAGAACCAGTGGCTTTAATTTCTAGGCTCACACCCAAGAAATGTGACTCCCTCCAAGGCACACCAAGGCCCACTTCACACTTACCAGAGCTGCTAACCTCAGCCTAGGCTGAGAAGCCATAGTCTGAAATTTTTCATTCACTTTCTCATTTGATAAGCAAAATCTTACATACAGAACAATAGGTTGGATGTGAATAATAAAATAAAATAAAATTTTCCTCTTCATCATAGTCATTACCAGACACAATACAAACGCACTGCTCTTCCTCAGACTCAGGTCTCCGTACACATTACTGCAGCTGACCTATACTCATGCCACTGGAAGGTAACTTAAGACCACATTTCAGATTAAAGCATGCACATGTATG
The DNA here is from genome assembly GCA_032199065.1 of Smutsia gigantea. Taxonomy (NCBI): domain Eukaryota; kingdom Metazoa; phylum Chordata; class Mammalia; order Pholidota; family Manidae; genus Smutsia; species Smutsia gigantea. The sequence goes on along the minus strand of JAVSCE010021962.1, from coordinate 41,373 downwards.
TTTACTCTTCTCCACAGGACCACTTTGCTCGCCACAACGTTCCACCTCGGTGTGTAATTCAGCATTATTGCTGCATTAGTGTAAGGCTGATGCTTTCAGCTCAGCACGGCCAGCAGAGTTGTTTATTAGACAGCCTGTCTTCTCAGAACTGAAAAGCAGAGGCCCTGTGACGAACGGTGTGCCACCTGCTACTCACAAACTACAGCAGTTCACGCATTACGTGAACATCAGGGGAAAACAAGGGACATTTCAGGTTGAGGGCAGGGAGAGTTATTCTCAGCCAGGCTTAACCGAGTCTGTAGTATAACCTCTGTTATAAGAGACGCCCCTTCCACAACCCATGGCAAAGTTGTCTGAAACTCTATTCACTGTTGATTAACTGTGTTCTGTTCTAAATTCAAGCATATGCTCAGATATTAAAGGCAAGGAAATGAAAAAGAACAGAACTGTTCAACTTTAATAAAGAAAAATATGTAAATTCTGAATAGTCAAAAAATTTTGAGCAACTTGTATAAGGCAATTTCAAATAAAAATAAAGTGTATTAAAATATATTTAAAATACCCAAGTTCCTTAGCAATCAGAGAAATGCAAATTGATACAAGAACATGAAACATGAGAGTGGAAATATAAAAATCACTTTATCCAATGCTGGTGAGGGTGCAAGAAATCAGGGTCTTTTGATGACTAAAAGGATTATGAAACTGTTATAAATAAACCTTCTGGAGAGCAATTTGGCAATATTTAAAAATAGATTTAAAAATATAGGTTCTGACCTAGCAGTCTTATTTACAGTAATTTATCTTGAGAAAATAATTGAAGCAAACATATTTAGTTACCTTCAAAGGTCATCATGGTGCTATTTATAATAGTGAAAAATGCCCAAAGAGGGATGAATGGCTCAGTTACCAATATAAATTTGTACGACATGATGCCACACAGCCATTAAATGGGTTGTTGTCAGAAACTATTTGGTGACATGAAAATCTTCAGAATACATTTTTAAGTGAAAAATGCACACGCTAAAGTGCCAACATATAGAGCTGGGAAGTTATCACACCAGTCCTGGCAAGAAAAAACTGAACAAATTGAAAATGAATGATTTTTCCTGGAGCCATCAGAGAACTGAGCTCACAGGGCACACTGGCAACTTAAGTCTGGAGAGTCGGGTGCTTCTCGGTACAGCCACTGGTCTGGAGGAGAAACTGCCAGAGTCATAAGCTAATAGGAACACTTCACTGGCAATATGAATGAGTTTCTGAAAGAGGGGTGTTGATTAACTTGAATGAGATGCTCTTGGGGCGACAGTCTTAGGGAACCCAGCACACTTCTGTGGTGGATTTACACCACCAGGTTCTGACAGGGGAGCCTGATAAAGATGCTCTCTTGCTCTGGCCCAGGAAGGGGGAGTCTAACCATTGCACAACAGGCCAACAGTCTTCTCCATAATGAAGACTCACCTCCAGAGGGAAAAACTTTGATGGAGCTCAATTCCGAAACTTGATCCCATCAGCAGGAGGGAATTCCTCTCCGCTCCAGCCCCCTCCTACCTCACCCAAGAGGGGAACAAAACAGTCAGCAGAGATCAGGGCTTAAGGAAATAGAGGGAGAATGCTGAAGCCAGGGGAGGAAGTACCAGGAAGGAAAGACAAACCTCCATCGTTAGATCTGGGAACGTAACCGTCCCAGGGCACAGGCCCCTGAAAGCCTGGAACTTAATCAGAAGATCAGAGCACGCTCCTTCCTCATGCCACACCATGCCACCAGGGCTTCAGTGTGACAACAGGGCGTTGTGGCTGAAGCAGCTACAAGACATAGACTCTTTCTGAGCAGGAATACTTAGGGAAGCCCAGAATCAAGAGGGGAGACAGAAGCAAGGACAACAGAGGAATCTGAAGCCTGTGAAACGTGTAGCTGTACCAGACATTAGACACAGCCCAGCTCCCAGGCAGGACAACATCAGTCCTCATGGAGTGCCAATTACCCCAGTTCCCACTACCTGAAACAGCATACCCAGCTTTTCCTAAAAAAAAAAAAATGACAAGGCGTGCCAAAAGGCAGGAAAAAAATGCAGTTATCAGACATAACTCAGATATGACACAGATGCTGGGATCATCACAGAATTTAAAATAACTGGTATGGAAGCATTCTAACAGAAAAAGTAGATAATATGAAAAAACAGATGGATAATGTAAGTAGGGATATGAAACGCTAAGAACAATGAAAGGAAGCGGGAGAGCTCAAAACACAGCAACAGGAGTGGAGGGCTGCCAACGGGCACCTCAGCAGACACAGCTGAGGAGAGACTCAGTGAGCTCGAAGACAGGCTGAAGAACCTCTTGCCCCGAAGTGCAAGTGGGAGAAAAATGAAAAATACATGTTATGGAGCACTGTCCAGAGTATGATTCTGAATCTGCATGTTAATAAGTTAACAATAGTAATTTCTAAATTGGCAGTGGAGTTATTAGCAGCTTTTCTATCTTCTTCACACCTATCTTCAGCTTCTCCAAGAAACACATATGTCTTTGGCAATCAGATAGTTAAATTTCATTATAATTGTTCACTAGTTATTGGATCAAGTGTTGTGATATTGAATGTTATTCTTGTAAAAGATGTAAATTTGGCTACAGAAGCTGGGTGTATGGACACAGGCATACACACAATGTGTACAAAAGTTTTTGTTTTGAAATGAGAGGGAGAAAGGTTTTGCGGAGAAGGGGCTGCAGAGAAGGAAGAAAGAGCAAGAAGGGGCAGCATATCTGACCCTCCCCTGGCCTCCTGGGCTGAGCCCCTATGAGTAAGGGACAGGGGTGAGATGTTGAAACTCTTCACTTTGTGAAACTATACATGTGCTCAGCCATTTTTAGGGCTCATGTCACAAAATGCAGTGTGAGCCTCTCAGCCACGGGACGTTAACCCAGCTTTGGCTGAGAACTAGAAAGTTGGCAAGCACTAGCAGTCTATGACCCTAAAAGGGAATATCAAGTCTATTTCAAGAGAATTAGTCTGTTTGCTTTTGCCACAAATGGGAATGTATGGCTCACAGACTGTAGATGAAGAGTATTTGCTATAGAGTTTCACCAGTAAGAGCATCCTCTCTGAAGTCAGCCTGCTGGGGTCAAAACTTGGGCTCTATCACCTCATGACCCTGAAACCTGGGGCCCCATGGTGCTTCAGTTTCTTCCCTGTAATATGAGGGAGCTAATAGTGCTCATGGGATGTGGTGATTATGAGGATCAATAAAATAACCCATAATAAGAGCTCCAGAACACCTCACCCATAATTAGTGTTCAGCATATTATCATCTGCAGGGGCTGCAGCGCACAAGCTGGCCTTGCATGCATCCGTCCCAACCCACCCAGGGCATCTCCAGCAGTGTGAGGAGGGAAAGCTGAAGTCCTGCCTTTTGTAATGAGGGACCGACATTAGACATTAGATATCTGGGTTGCTTTTTTAAAGGAAAAAAGTCATTAACCACAAAGAGCTCAAGGTTGAATAATTCAAGAAAGTAGTCCAAACGTTTAGTTCAAAAATATTGCTAAAACCCAATGTTCCCACTTCTCCCTCCCCATAGTGTTTATCCTTTAAAATGGAATATACAGAATAAGAATGAAGATTAGTCATAAATCTGGGTAGTGGAAGCAGAAAGAGCACCTGAATGGACGTCAGGAAATGTGGACTGTAGGCTCCAATCTGTAGCCATCGTGGGGGTAAGTCATTTTAGAACTCTGAGGCTCAGTTACGTACTTTACTGAAAAATAAGGATGCTGGACAAGGAGAAAAGCACTCCCTTCATCCCTTGGAGGACAGTTGCCTGCTTTTCTGAGTTGGCACTCAATGTATTCCTCTAATCATTGTTGCTACTTAGAGTCTAGGAAAATGACAAATCACGGCTCGTCTTTTCCTAAAGTATTCTACTGTGAACACCTCTGGCCCAGCTGTCAGAGGGGCAGCTCTGAATCCTGGCTGTATGCTTTCAGGCTGTGTGATTTTGAAGTCATTTCACTTCTTGGTCATTTTGCTCTATGACCATACTTCACCTCTTTGTCTGTACACTGTCAGAATACTGAGGATATCTGAATTATTTGTTGATATACTCCCTCAAGGCCAATTAAACCATGGTAGATGCAAGGGTAATCAAACATTCAAAGAATATATTTTTTTCTCTGATTTGACTGAATTTACCATATCAGATAAAACTACCTTAACTCCTTTGCTTCATTTCTTGTATTAAAGGTTAAAAAGTTTTCAAACTGAATATGACTTTTGAGATTATCTAAATCAATCCCACTGTCTTATGTGTTAGAAAACTAACCTCAGAACCACAGCCAAGGAGTTGAGGGAATTGTCTTATGACCCCAGTTCTCTCTAATATGGTTAAGTTCATCTCCTCAAGACCCATCTATGCTATGCAATATAAATTCGTTCTTCTAAAAAACTAGGCACTAATATTACCAAGATACAATTTAGGTTAATGGCTTAGAAGAATTCACATCTCACATATTCTTTATTCTTTGTTTTTATAGTTCAGATGAAGTCTAACCCATTTTCATACACCTCAATAAGTCAGCATGAGAGGCCACATTCTTTTTTTCCTCGGTAAAAAAATGTAGAAATAAATAACTGTGCCTATATCACAAGATAGAGTCAGTAGGAGTAGTCTCCTAGGCTCTAGCACTGACAAGAAAATGAAAAGAAAAACCATTGCTCATAAATAAGTAATTATGTAACATTCTGATAACTGGGGGCTTCTTAAACTAGTCAGCCTACTGTCAAAAACCTTTAAATTAGCACGGGACTCTCACCAGCCTTTCCCATCTTTACTGAAGTCAGACTCCATATATGATCATAAGTCATCAGGACTACCCTTTAATAAACAGAAAATTCAATAGAAGCTTTTGTAAAACATATCATATTTTATCTGAGAAGTGTTGCTAAGACAGCAAAGTTAGTGTAAGTGTCCCAAAAGGTGGCGAGTTGCTGCTGGGACTCATAAAAAGCGATAAAACTACTGAGCTTATGAAGACTACCTCTCATTACAAGTGTTTCCCCCAAATTCTGAGGTTTACCTAGCCTTACTTCCCCAATCTTTTAATCATCTCTCTGTCCCACCATTCTGTTTATTCCCTTTCCACCACAGGGACAGCAGCCCTACATTTATGAATGTGTGGGAATTGGAGGCTCACATCCAGCTGTCTGACGTGCTTGATAACAAAATAATGGAATGGTCCCAGGGACTCTGGAGTTATGGCAGAGATGTTTATTGCTTAGCAACACAGACTGATGTCAAGAGTTTTGCTAAATGCAGATGGTGAGTAGGGCTGTTGAAAATCAAAATTGCTTTGCTATAATTCTTTTTAATTGTTTTCAACAAAAGAAAATATTAACTTACCCACTTATTTGTTTGATTGATTGATATAACAGCTTTCTGGCCGAGCACAAAAGTGGCAATTACAGTTAGCCAGTCACACTAAAGTGCCATAGAAATACAAAACTTTGGAGAAAAGAACTCCCACAGCTTCTCCTGGAGGATAATCATGTGTTTCCCCAGCTGACATTCAAGTGCATTTCCCTAATCACCATTGCCACTCAGAGCCTAGGAAAGTAACAAACGATGGTGTAGTCTTTGAACATGCATAGAAAGTAATGGTATATTACCTGGAAACTATTATTTATTCAACAGCATATGCCAGGTCCAGACACCGTATTTACTACTCTATATTTGAGGTCTTCATTTGCAGGAAAAGAAAATAACTGATTGTATTTTCATTAGTGCTAAAAAGAGTTTCACAGGCTCTTGAATTAATTTCTAATATGCTGTGGGGAGTCAAATATAACATATAAAGCATCTCTTTAAATAGGAAGTATATATCCAGTTCATGTCACTAGAAAAATCACTGCTGCTAAATTAAAATTCCTGGTGTTACAAGAGTTACTACTGTGATGATATGCTTTAGCAGTTTCCACATAGCTATGACTACAATAAAAATCAAACAGAGCTTCCTGTTGACATTCTGGATATAGCACCTTAAAATGAAAGTCCAGCACGAGGACAGAATTCCTTTCCCAGTTACAGATGTGGGAATGGGTTTTTCTAGTCAGCGGGAGGCCAAACATTAGGGAAGCTGCAGACAGGTCTTTGAGCAGTCATCTATATATACAGGCCAGCAGTAAAGGGAGGCATTTTATCCCACAAATTAACTGGATCCCAACAAATCAGAATGTTCAATTAACAAAATGACTTCTTTACAAAATTAGGCAAAACACATGTAGAGAAAGAAGCAAATGAAAATAAAATAAAAACATTTTCAGGAGGCTTTTTCTCTTTTCTTTCTTTCATTTTAGTTTAAGTATTTAGATTTTTTATTTCTTCTTGCATCTGTTTTAGCAGTTTGGATGTCTTTCTAGAAATTTCTCCATTTCATCTAGGTCATCTAATAGGTGAACGTACAGTTGTTCTGATGTTCTTTCATAATCATTTTTATTTCTATAAGGTCAGTAGTAACATTCACTTTTTCATTCCTGGTTTTACTAACTTGAATCCACTTCTTTTTTCCCGATCATTTTGCTGAAGGTTTGTCAATTGTATTGATCATTTTAAACAACCCACTTGTGGTTTCATTGAATTTTGTCTGTTTTCTATTCTTCATTTCATTTATTTCCACTCTAATCTCCATTTTTCCTTCTTTCTGATTTGTTTTCTCTTTTTCTGATGTCTTATGGTCAAGTTGTTGAATTGTCATCTTTCTTATATTTTTTATTTATAGCTACATAGCTGTGAATTTATAGCATTCATAGCTACACATTTTCCTGTACACACTATTTTATATGCTTTCTGTAAGTTTCTATATGTTGTGTTTACGTTGTCATTTATCTCGAAGTATTTTCTTATTTTTCTTGTGATCCCTTCTTAGACCCATTGATTACTTAGGAGTGTGTTAATTTCCACGTATTTGTGAATTTCCCATATTCCTTCTGTTATTGAGTTCCAATTTCATTCCATTGTGGTCAAAAAACATACTTTGCATCATTTACATTTACTGGTGTATAGTCTATCCTGAAGAATGTTCCATGTGCATGTGAGAAGAATGTATATTCTTCTGTGTCACATAGAATATTCTATAGGTACCTGTTCAGTCTAGTTAGTGTATAGTGTTGTTCAAGTCTTCTGTTTCTTTACTGATCTCTGTTTAATTGTTTTATCCAATATTGAAGGTGAGGTTTGGAAGTCTTCATCTTGGTCTATTTCCCCCTTCAATTCTGTCACTTTTGCTTCATATGAAATATGTGTTAATTGACTGTTTATGTTACTAGTAAGGCTTCCAGTTAACAGTAGGCTATCGGTAGTTAAGTTTTGGGAGAGTCAAAACTTATATGTGGATTTTTGACTTCATGGGGAGGTCACCTCTCCTGATCCCCATATTATTCAAGAGTCAACTGTGTGTTTATAACTGATATATCTTTTGGATGGCTTGACCCTTTCATCACAAAATATCCTTCTTGTCTCTAGTAACAATTTTTGCCTTAAAGTCTACTTTATATGCTATAGTATAATTACTGCTGCTCCCTTTTGGTTACTATTTGGTTACATACTAGGCAAGGTATGTCTTTTTCCATTATTTTATTTTTAATGTATTTGTATCTTTGCATATAAAATGTGTCTCTTGTACACAGTATATAGTTGGATAATTTTGCTTATCTATCATTCCAATCTCTTCCTTTTAGTTGGTGTATTTAATACATTTACATTTAGTGTAATTACTAATAAGTTAGATTTATGTCTGCAGTTTTGCTATTTATTTTTATATTTCTTACATTTTGTTTGTTGCTCTATTTCTCCAATACTACCTTCTTTTGTATTAAGTAGAAATTTGGTAGTGTAGAATGTTAATTCACTTGTTCTACATATTTTCAGTTATTTTCTTAGTGTTTATCCTGGGAATTACAATTAACACTTTAATTTATAAAAAATCTAGTTCACATTAGTACCAGCTTAATTAGAAAGTTACACAAAAACATTGCTCCTATGCAGCTCCTCTCCCTTCCCCCTCCTTTGTGACTTTATTGTCATACAAATTACATTCTTATTACTATCAACAAAGATTTACAATTATTGCCTTAAGCAGTTGTATTTTAAATTGGTTATAAGAGAAGATTTCCAAAAAATGCATTTATACTTTTTTTGGTTTTGTTCGGCTCTTTATTTAAGCAGCTACTATTGCCAGGGCTCTTTACTTCACATTTAGACTTCAGTTCTCTCTAGCATCTTTTCATTTAATATCAAAGGACACCCTTCATTATTTCTTATAAGGGAGTCTACTAGTAATGAGTGCTATCAGTCTTGTTTATCCATGAGTGTCTTAATTGCTTCTTCATTTTTGAGGGATAATTTCACTAGAGATAGAATTTTTAGTTAGCAGTGTTTTTCTTTCAGCCCTTTGAATATATTCTCACACTGCTGTGTGGCCTCTATTGTTTCTTATGAGAAATTGAGTGTTAATCTTATTAGGAATCTCTTGTACCTGATGTGCTGATGAATCTCTTGTTACTCATTATTGTTTCCATCTTTGAAATTCACAGTATAATTATGATCTGTCTATGTATGGATCTCTTTGGGTTTTCCTACTTGGAGTTCATTGAGCTTCTTGGATGTGTCAGTGAATTTTTTCCGTCAAATTTGCTAAATTTTACCCGTAATTTCTTCAAATATTCTTTCTACCATTTTTTCTCTATTTCCTATATATCTGAGAATATAATTATGCAGATGCCCTACAGATTTTTGAGGAACTGGGTATTTTATTTAATTCCTTTGTCTTTCTGTTTCTAAGACTGGAAAATCTCAATTGATTTGCCTTCAAGTTCACTGATTGTTTCTTCTGCTTACTCAAATCTGCTATTGAGCCTTTCTAGTGAATTTTTCATTTCAGTTAATTGTATTTTCAATTCCAGCCGATTTTTTCAATTTACATCTCTTTATTGGTACTATTTAGTGTGACATCATTCACAAGCTTTCCTTTCACCCTTTAGACCTTCTTTCCTTTAGTTATTTGAGCATTTTTAAAGTAGCCAATTTAAAGTATTTGTCTAATAAATCCAACATCTGGGCTTCTGCAGAGACAGTCCCATTGACTCATTTTTTCTGGTGTATGGGCCATACTTTCATATTTGTATATTTCATAGCTTTTCGTTGAAACCTGGACATTTTAAATAATGTAATGTGACAACTCAGGAAATCAAATTCTTACCTTTCTCTATGGTTTGCTGTTTTTGCTGTTTGTTGTTCTTCTTTATTGATTTTTCTTAACTAATTTTGTAAAGTCTGTGTTCTTTGTCATGTCACTGAGGTTTCTGCTCAGCTATCTCAGTGGTCAGCTAATGATTGAACAGAGATTTCCTTAAATGAACAGAAACAGTAGGCTTCCCAATCTTTGCTGAGGAGCTTATGTGTGTTTTGAGTCTGTCTTCAATGCTCAGGCAGGCCCTTTGCAACTCTATCATATCCTTTACTTCCTGCTCACACAGAGCCATCGAGCTAGCCAGAAATGAGGGCTGCAGTGCTCTGAATGCCTGTGTACCCCTCAAATTCCTACATTGAAATCTTAACCTCCAAAGTGATATTATTAGGAGATGGGCTTTGGGAGGTGATTAGCTCACGCATACAGATCCCGCATGAATGAGATCACTGTTCCCATAAAAGAGACCTAAGAGAAATTCCTTGCCCCTTATACCATGTGCGGACACAGAGACAAGGTGCTATCTATGAAGAAGTGGGTCTTCATCAGACACTGAATCTGCAGGTGCCATATCTTGGACTTCTCAGCCTCCAGAACTGTGTTTATAGCCATTGTTGTTTACACACCATTTGGTTTATGGTATTTTTGTTATAGTAGTCCATACAAACTAAAACAAGTGTTTAGGTCCTCCTCAGGTCTTTTCTTTGCTTATCCACAGCTCTGGGCATGTGCATGGCTCCATGCACGCATGTGGCCTTCTAGATCTAGGAGTGTGTCAGATGATGCCAAAGCCCCCTACGGACATCTTATTCCTCAGATTTTCCTTTGAAGTTATTTGTTTAGCCTCTTGTTTGCTCCAACTATTATCCACCTTTTCAGACAGTCAAAATGTTTACCAATTGCCTCTGATTGTTTTTGATAGGCCCCCAGGGAAAAGGCTGTTCTCATTGGGTAAGCCACAAGTCAGGTTAAGTAAAAACAGCCTTGTCAGCAAGAACCATCAGACGGGTAAAACTGTAAAACTATGACAAGTCTCTGAAAATGGGTCTCTGCAGGAACTCCAACCCCATTATGCATTTCCAAAAACTGCCAGGCTGATGTTTTGCACCATTATTATAGACTGTTGTTTTTTAAGGCTACCATAGAGTTTGGCATGAGGGTATGGGAATGGGGAAAGTTAAAATACCACAGTGCTTACTCTTTTTACTGAGATTCAACTGTTTTTACAGATTCTGGCAGGCCTTTGGTTAATTTCCAGAGTTCTGAAAAAGATTCTGAAAATTTTTGCCATTGTTCTCATTTTATGGAGGGGAGAATGCTCAGAGGTCCTTACTCCACCATTTGGCTGACATCTTTTTATTTAGTTTAAACATGTTTTGTTTTGTAATGTTCTCACACACAACATCAGATCACACAAACTTCTTGCTCTACTGCTGGTATCTATTTCTACTCTACAACTAAACACTAAGAACAATATAAAATTACCAAAAGAGCTACTATTAAGATCTTGTATGCATCATGCATAGCTCTAAATCTTTTATATGTAGTGAGTCTTTTAAAACAGCAATTCAGCAGGTTAAGGTATCTCAGTATTCCTTTTTGCAAATGTAGAAACCAACACATATGTAACTCCCAACTCCCATTACCACATGGTACATAGTAGTTAGGAATTAAACCCAAGAAAGCCTATAGTCTCAGGAACATGTTCTTATGCATGCCACACTACAAACTAAAAATTGAAGCTTGGTAAAAATGTCTAAACTAGTTATCTGTCTTCCCCATAGAGAATGACTTCCTAGAAGACTAATACAAAGGGAAAGGAAACATTTATTTTTGATGTAGAAGTTGGTTTGGACAGTCACTCCCAGATTTATCTATAAAAGGAGATCTCCAGACGACCTTTAAGGAAACAGTTCATCAGTAAGACAGAAAAACCAATGAGTTAGGGGATCCCTGGCTGCCAGGACAATGTGTAGCACCTTTTTGTCTATTAATGCATCAGTATTTGGAAGTAGCTACAGAATATGGAGAATACAACCCCTCACTTTGAATGTTGCCAATTGTTTAAGGTTTTCAACTTGATTTGTTTAAGAACTCTGCAAGATATAATCTAATCTTTCAGATAATGAAATAGAAACTCTAATAGGATAGGTGAATTCTTGAAAATAAGACATTTTGTGTTTATCATGTACCAGGCAATGTTTTATGCACCTTACATTCATTGATACTGTTTCCCTCACAACAATCCTGTAAAATAAGTATTATTACTATTATTCCCATTTTACAGATTTGAAAAGTGAGACAGAGAGAGGTAAAGTAACTTGTCCACAGTCAGGTGGTGGAGCTGAGATTTGAACTCTAGGGAGTTTGGCCATATAAACTGAACTTTTACCTACAGTAAACTATGTAAAATTGCAAGGCCACTTCTTTAGGACCACAAAATGCCACTTATAAATGTCAGAATATTAAACTTAAAAAAAAATTACAATCCAATAAAATTAGTTTTATATCAGTACACTTTTAACCCTCTCTTAATAGGGTGATGCACTTTACAATGAAATTAAGAAAGATCTACCTAAAGACTCCAAAGCACTGTAAGCCTTTCCATTATCCTGGGATTATTTCTACAAAGGACATGAGTTTGGGTCATTTTCTGTAATTCAGGGGAAAAAATTTCCATACATAAGACAGAAACTCAGGCATAAAAAGGGTAGAGCGCTCTTCCCAAGGTCCCCCGGAAACTGACCTTCTGGAGAAGAGCCGGGAAGAGACGGAGCTGCATAGTGAGTTCTCCGCTAGTTCTTCCCACACATTTCCGAGCACGGCAACTGACGTCACAGATGTCACTCTGAAGTCCAGCAGGGCACCTCACTATGGGCTGACTTAGGCCAAATACTGGAGCTTTCTCACAGCACAGAGAAATGCAAACCACAGGCATGTCACCAATGAGCTCGTCTAAAATGAAGCACAGATTTCCCAAAACAAAAGAATGCACGCTTCATCTTTGATCAGCCAGAACAGGGTAACTTGTGTTCTCCTTCCTGGCAACCCCACGTGTGTACACGGGCACACCCCGTTGGTCACATGACTTCTCTCAACGCGTTTGGCTTCAGCATTAGAGGGGTGGGCAGCGGCTTCCCAGCCTGACACTCTGTGTCGGAAACCTCCTATTCTTCTGTGGCCATTTTGATCTTTCATTTAAATTATTACATATTTCAAGCTCAGCTGAAGTTTTGACATCCTTTGGTCTATTGGAAAGGCTGCCTGCAGAAGCCTTCGGCCATTAACTCTACCAAACTCTGACCTCCATTCCACCTCCATTCATTCCTAAATTCCGGGTTAAGGAGGCGTTAAGCAATATCATTTCTACACTCACTTCACCAGTGATTTTAATCATTTAGTGTAAGTTTCTTCAGAATTCTACTTGATTCCCTCATGCCTTTGCAAACGAGTTATTTGAATAGAATGCCCTTCTAACGGTTGTTGACCCAAAAGATCGGTCAGCCTTTCTATGTCAACAGAGAAATTGCTTCCTCTGCGGATGCACTCCTGACCTCCCAGCCTCTGTACATCACTGGGCTTTGCATGACCCATCATAATTGCACTTACATCATTCATTGACCTGTATCTCCTAAACCAGGCAAGAATTTCTCTGAGGGAAAGAACTGAGATATCCTCAGTACATATCTGGTCTGATGAATACAAAGAGCCCAATATATATTTTAGAATTAATAAATGAGTGAAATCAATTTAAAAACTCACCAATTTAGAATAATTGAGTTGTTGCCAAGTCTGAATTATAGAATAGTTTATAAAACAGCAACTGTATTTAAGTGTTCTCTTAGCTTCAAATATTGTAAATATCTTAAGATAAGACTAAAGGCTAATTAGGCAGTAATATCTGGGCAAATTAATTTCTAAGAAGTCGCAGTTCACATACATTACAAACTGCCAGATCATTAATACAAAAGTCATCTAATATACAAAAAGTTGCTGGTCCCCACTGGGAGATCCACAGACATAGGATCCTTGATTTCTTGGGCATGTGGTTTTAAACAGCTATTCACATTACTTGCCTTGCTAAACCTTAATGGTTGGTGAAGAAATATTTTTTCAATAAGGGTTATGATTTTTACAAAGAAAATCATATCCCAAGAGAATGTCCATGTAAAAGGAATTTTGTTGTAATTATTTCCCATGATTCCATGTAGTCTAACAGTGCTGTGTATGCTGAGAGCATTTTTTAAATGAGGCAAAAGCAAAAAGATATTTATGTAAACACATTAGATTGACTCCATAAAGAACTTTTAAAATTTCAACATCAGCTGCAAATCTGTTTGAAGTGTCCAGCTCTTGAGAGGACCAACTACAATAAGGGATTAAGGAAAAATAAAGCAGTAAGAAACACAGGCAAAATGTGAAATAATTGATTGCATCATGAATTTAAGGCTGGCTAGGTCACTGATAAAGTGGCCCAAGTATTTGAAGAATCCTCAGCTGACAAATGAAGTCATGGCATTCTCATAGGCTATGAAATGAAGTGTCATCCCATATGGAGTTAATTTGTTCTTTGGAGATGTCTGAGTACTGGGCTTCAGGGCACTGAAAGAATAAACAAACGTAAGCTGCGTGGAAGAGAGAATTCTCCTTCCCTAGGTGATCAGTTTATTTCATAGAATTTATTTCCATTTTTTTACTAAATAAACAGTTTAGTTATGTCTTCTGTTTTAATTTAGTTATGTCTATACCTTCTGCTTTACATGACTTTTTCAGTGGTGTGGTTTATCAGCACATGAAAAAATTAGATGGTATTATCATATTCTATTTATTTGTGTGTTCAAAATGACCCATCAGAATACCTCTGAGGATATTTTGAAAATAAAAATGCAAAATCACGTATAAAGAAGAAAGATCTTACATTTTTCTTCCTTGGGAAGAGTGGAAGCTTAAGTAATAAGTTTTTGAAATTATATAACATCAGCTACCACCCAATCTGGTTTTCTTACTACCTAGTCTGGCTTGGGAATTTAGCATATTTTATATATTTTTATCTTCTCCTCATATTTATTGTGTTCTTATTACATTTATATTTTAACCTATAATTATTTATTTTTATATTACACATAAAAATATATAATATGCAAACTGTTGCAATAAACATTTTTAATGAATCAAGTGAATAAATAAAATGTGATTCTTACACATTTTGCTGCCTGCGCTGATCCTATTTTCTGCATTCACAATTGTTGTTATTACTAATATTAATAACACTAATCGCTCTCTTCTTTACACCAAAAAAGCACTGTTGTACCCAGAAATATAGTTGAAATAAGTAAGCGATTCAAAAATAATTCTGATGAATAGTTCCTCAAGTTCTAAAAGCTCTTTGGAAATAAGAATGGATTATAAGTCAACTGAGAAACAATCATTGGCAGTTTTTCTTTATCCCACAGAATCTTTGAATAATAATCTAATATAATAACACTATTATTTGAATAATAATCTGAACCCAAATCCTTCTTTGGCCGCTGTTCTGAAGACACAGATGTCCCTTCACACACAGGGATACGGCGATGACACACTATGATGACAGCTCCTTACACATTTTTAAACTCTGCTCAAATCTCACTCTTTTCCATGGAATCTTTCCAGCTTAAAACCTCATTATTCATTTATATATCTCTAGAAATTCACTTATACGACTCTAGTAATAGTTAACCTCTATATGCTTATTGTATACATCTGCTTACATCCCTGTAGGTTCATTCAAATTTGGGTCTGGGGGCATGAAGGGTCGTTCACACTTCTGATATTTATTTCTTCTTAAACAGAGCTCCTATGAACTTTTTTTACTTACGTATTTATGATTTCATAGGTATTTATGATTTCTTAATGTAAAGCCAGAACCTCTTTCCAAATTATTAGAACATTCTATGATTTCTTTTTTTTTTTTTTTTTTGCTCTTCCTCTAGTTCACCTAGAAAGCCGAGGCAATACCTAATATTTCCTTAATAATCAATCAACTCCCTAACTCTACCTGGGAGCTGATCCATCCGAGCTGCCTACGTGGGGATAATTATCTGACTCATTAGGATAATTTCCATAAGCAGAGTGGCTTCCCTTCTGTCACATCAGAAATGCTGCCATTTGATCGGATAGGGGTGATAAGTGCAGAATAATCAAAACGGCTGGGAACAAAGCCTTGGCGGCCACTGGGGAAGGGGCCCCAAGGTAAACGCTCAGGTGCCTTCAGCCAGACAGCAGTGGAAGGGAAGGGCTGCAACAACTAATTCACTCCAGTGTCAGTCATTATTTTTGCAAATGCCCTCAAAATCCATATTCCAAAACATATAAAAATCAGCTGTACCTCTCCTTCCTCACAGTTCAAATGCTTCTGGAATGTAAACACTAGCTTATGCATCTTTATGCATAAAAATAATAATCTTAGTGGACTCCCGCAGCACAATGTGCTGCATTTAATAGTATGTTTTCTCTTAATTTCCACTTTTAAAAATTGTAATTGTCCATCAGCTTTTGTGAATCCCATAATCTAAAATATGTATAGAATGGGATACAAAATTGAAGAGAATTGGTCAATGGCTCAATCTGAGGTCTCAGACGCCAGCCACACGTCCAGCACATGGCAGCTTGGAGGCCCCACAGTGCAAAGCTCTGGCACAGGCCTGCCCTTAACGTGGCCCCACAGCAGCGCACAGAAAGCTGGCATCCAAGCAGCCACTCCCAGGCAAGAGGAGTCAGAAGCATTTTCTCCAGAATGTTTAAAGTGCAAACAATCATAGTAGAAATGTGTCTCAGGACTGCAAATAGGAATTAACTAGTGGTCAGCTTCCAAGCTCGCCAAGCACTCAGACTTCCCTGCCCATCTCAGAACCAGAATCCTAACAGCCAGTGAGGCATTAAGCACTCAGCCAGAATATCAAACAATTCTCTTTGAGAAATTCAATAGAAACAGAGAAAAGATCTCCACATCTCCAGTCACTTCTACCTACATGGAATTTTGTTTGTCACAACACTTCACTCAGGCACCTGGTCGCCTTCTTAGTGAGTTATATTTAAATATAAGGAAAACTAAGAGTTAGAACTATTTGAGAAGAGCTTTTAACTCAAGAAAGAGTATAAAGTAGTAAAAGGACAAATGAAAGTAATGGAGGGAACAAAAGAGAACTGTTACTGTCCTCAGAGGGAGGTGAGAAAGATATTCTACCCACAGAACAAGAACAAGTTGCTATGTGCATTGGTTTTCTGTTGCTTTGAAAAAAGTTACAAACCTGTGGCTTAGAACAACATGAATTTATTATCTTAAAGTATCTCTTCTCGGGGTCTCTCAAGAATACAGTCCGGTGGGCCAGGCCTAGGGTCTCAGTCGAGGCTCTCAGTTCAGGCTCCTCTTCCAAGCCAACTGGCCAGTGAAAGAGTGCACTTCTTGTGGCCATAGGACTGGGATCCCTGACATTTTGCTAACCATCGGCCAGGAATTATTCTTATTGCCCAGAGACCACCCAAGACCTTGCTGCTTCGGGGTCTCGATGAGCATCTCATGACACGAGTGTTGCTCGCTCCTAGGCCAGCAGGAGAACAGCTCTCTGACTCCCATCATGACCTCTGGGATCCCTTTAAAGAGCTCAACTGATTACCTCAAGTCCATACTCTACAATCTTCCCTTTAACTCAAAGTCTACTGATTAGCGACCTTAGTTATTTGTGTGAAATCCTTCCTGTCATGTAATGTAATATAGTCACGGGAACAACATGCCATCATATCCATGGTTTCCTCCCACACTCAAGAGGCAGTGATTCCCATAAGGGATGTACAAGAGATGCTAAGAATATTAGAGGCCATCTTAAAAATATGCCCACCACACTTAGAAAACAAAAAAAAAAGGAGAAAACAAGAAATAACTCTTTGTAAGATAAAATGTAATTGCTGAAAGAATTGTAATACAAACTTTGAAAGATAATTTTAAGAAAATGGTATGTGCAGAGACAGAAGAGAAAGAGAAAGAGCAAAACTATGAGAAAAATTCAGAGCTCTGGAGAAATTACCTAGAAATTTCAACATTCAACGAATTGAAGTTCTGTAGGGAACAGAGAAAATTTGGAGGAAAAGAATATTAAAGAAAGAAATCAAGAGAATTTCAATAAGATAAAAATGCACATTCCTAATAGAAAAGGTTTACTGG
Source organism: Smutsia gigantea (assembly GCA_032199065.1). Taxonomy (NCBI): domain Eukaryota; kingdom Metazoa; phylum Chordata; class Mammalia; order Pholidota; family Manidae; genus Smutsia; species Smutsia gigantea. The sequence goes on along the minus strand of JAVSCE010021962.1, from coordinate 23,942 downwards.
TACTAAACAAAAAGAAAAACAGATCCGTGCCACAGTACACCATTATAAGATTTTAGTATAGGAAATAGAAAAAAGTCTATTCTCTAGAGATTTGAAAGGAGCAAATCATGAACAAGAGCAAGTTATTTCTCAGAAGCAGCACTAAGTGTTAAATGACATTGGATCAAGTATTTCAAAGTTCTGAAGGAAAATGCTTTCAAACTGAAACTGAACTTGTGAGGGTAGGAGAGCATCAAGGCATTTTCATGACTGCTCGGTTTCTGAGTATTTACCTCTCATGACATCTTTCCTGAGAGGCCCTGAAAAATATGCTTCAGCAAATTCACAAGTAAATCAAGAGAAAGATGAGATTCAGGAAATTTTGGATCAAATCAGGATGGCAATGAAGGGAGATCTCAAGATATAACAGCTTTGGAACTAATGGAAACAATGTAAATTATGGAAACTGAATGGAGAGCTACAAAGGGAAACATATAAATAAAAAATACTGAGATCGTAAATAGGGCATGTGAAAAGTAGAGCAATTATTACATGACCCAAAAGTGTCACTAGGAAGGTTTGCCACACGGTGCCTTACTTTGGCTCTGAAGGAGCTGCATTAGCACAAACACAATGCTGAAAGCATTGATCACTGATTTAATTCCAGTGGTTAACTGGATAAAGTCGGGAGAAATGGGGGAGTGATGGGAGGTCTAAAGGAGCTAAATCTTCATTTTCATTATAGAAAGTCAAATAGTAGAATCTAAAAGTCTAAATCTATAATTTGGAAAAATATCAGAAGAAACTGCTGAGTCAACACTTTGCTTGTAGGAATGGAAATAGGATGGTAAAAGGTCTTTCTCATTATTAGCTTTCTATTATTATTTGATTTCTTTTAATAATGTCTTTATACTTTTAAACTTTGTAACCATTTAGAAACATCTGTGGTAGCTATTTGTTGGGTCATAATTGAATTTTAGGTATTCTTTTGGAAAAAATAACTGTTGCGATGTTTTGCCAAGCACAGAAAGCTTAAGTTTATCAAGTAGAACTTTACCTCTATGTAGAGTTTACCCTCACATCAACCTAACAAACTGAAACTTCTGATTTCTAGTTTCTTTTCTGGTGCTAATTAATGTCTGCATATATTTTTATTAACTATATTAAATAAAACCTACTTTGTAGCACTTAGGAAGAATTAAAGCTTTTCGACTTATATGTTAGTTATCCTTTCATCAACCCTGGGATGAAGGCAGATTAAATATTCATTAAATATTAATATTAATTATCAATATTAAATATTCATTATATTTTATAGATTAAGAAACTGAGGTTCATAGAGTTAAGTACATACTCAGAATCATCTTTTTCTGAGAACCAATATTGTAATGTTAGTGCATTTCTCATCACACCATGCTTTTTCCTGTATGTTAGGATATATTTTATTTTACTTTGTAATTTCCAGATCCAGTTCCATTTTGATACTCATGGTATATTGTTTATCTAACTGACGTATTTTATTTCAAATACAGCTCTGTATATGCCCACCCGGTCATTGTGAAAGGCAATTTACTTGTTTTTATATAATGGTAGGTAGGATATATGTTTATAAAAATATACATGCATAATACATATACTAATAATGAAGTTATTTTACTTCTACATTGTCAATAAAAGTGCATGAATCAATATTTACTTTAAAGAGTTCCTCAATGTATTAGAATACGTGCACTGCTGTCTTAAAGGAAGTGCAAGCACCAATAGGACCGCACCTGAAAATTAAGAAAACAGCTGAATAGACATGCCTTCGCTCCTTCCAGGCTCCATTTCAGAAGCCTCACATGCCTCTCACTCTGTCCTCGGGATCTCACAAAAGACCGGTACTGAGAGTTATCATCTCTGCACTTAGAGCTGCCAGATCTGAAATTTCCCTTAGAGTCATTGTATCTCCTCAAATGAACCCAGACAGGAGTTAAGAAAGGAGAAAGTTGAAAAGTAGATTCCAGTAGTGGAGAGAAATGGGCATGACTTCAGCAGAAAGGAAAATAGCTCACTCCTTCTCAGGCAAAAGCAGTGGGGGCTTGGGGGGGTCATAAAGGTGACCTAGCACCACACGGGCCACCGAACAGCAGAGCGCGCCACGGTTCCAAGACAGACCCCAGGAGGGTGATTCCATTTATTGCATGAGAACTTTAGGGAGGCGGAACATCGAGAAAATCTGCCCAGGAAGCTCCCCGACTTCCTCGAGCTCTGTGAACTCCTTTACACACACACGCACCCATATATATATATATCTCCAAATTTGGGGCACCATAGAGGAAGTGGGCTTGCCAACTTCTCAAAGACCAGATGAAATAATGTCGTTTTACTTTAATTAAATGTATTTAATATAACTCTGGCCATAACTCCTGCCCAGTGTTTTTTCAGGAGTGCTGAAAAAAGTGAAATATGACAACAGTCATATTCTATGAACGTTGTTACTTAGAAAACAGTTGCAAGTTGCAATGATCTAAACGCTATCTAGAAAACGTTGTACATCTTCCTGTTTGACAACCATCTGCTGAGTACGAACAAGTGCCAGGGAGGCATTAGGCCTGCCCTCAGGAAGCTGTCTAGTGATGAAGGAAGGACCACTGATTCAGAAAACCATGCTGTGGGATGCAGCATGAAAGGGGAGCGCTTGGTGCCAAGGCGACTGAGCAGAGCTGCTGCTTAGTGTGGGCACACGGACGCCATCCTAGTGGAGCTTGCCTTGAGTTGAATTTTGAAAGTGAAATACAGAGTTGATTCCGCATGGCTAGAAGAGAGTGGTTAACTGTTAGGACTGTGTTTAGTGAGCATAACAGAAAGTCAATTAGCTTAGCTTAAACCTATAGGGAATTTTTTTCCGTAATAAACACTCCGTAGGAACCTCCAAGCTTCTGCAGCTGCTCATGGAGGCGACGAAGGATTCAAGCTCCGTCTGGCTTGCTTCTCTCACAGTTTTAGTGGGCGGCTTTTGCTCTCCTGGGCGCAAGATGGCCGTCCACCTCCAGGCATCCTGTCTCCGTGCTGGTCACACAGAATGGGAGGAAGCTAAAGGTGTCCCTTTTTATTAGAAAACAACAGCTTTGCCAGGAGTCCTATACAGTAGACTTTAGCTGTTTTATTATGGGCCAAAATGTGATCACATGGCCACCCCTAAGGCAAGGGAGACTAAGAGGTGAGTATTTTTAACTTGGCAGTTGCCTTCCCCCCAAACAAAAATGAGGTTCTGCTATACTAAGAAAGAGAAAATATATATTACATGAAACTTCTACCAGGATTTCTATTTCTGAGAGGATAGAGTAGTTGTATTTTTCCCTGTTCTACCTGCTAAGTATAACTAAAACCTTGGACATTATGTAAAATGAACATAGTAAGATCCTGAAAGATGAAAGAAGGCAGACTGGCTAGGAACCTTTGGGGAATGAAATGGTGGTGATTCTCTGGATCTGAGTTTTGTCTCACAGATCACAAATCTGGGCTCAAAATCATCAATTAAGAGAGATTGGTAGAGTATATTAAAAATACCTGATCAAACTGTATGTTGTCTGTAAGAAACTGGCTTCAAATATAACAATATAGACACATTGAAAATTAAAAAATGGAAGAAGATAGCTCATGTATGTATTAATTAGAGGAAAGCAGAAGTGATTAAATTAATATCAGCTAAAGTAGACTTCAGAGCAAAGAAAATTACCAGAGACAGAAAAGGACATTATATAACAATTACAAGGTCAATCACCAAGAAGACATGCTAATCATACATGCATATGCACCAAACAATAGAGCTGCAAAATATGTGAAACAAAAAGTGATAAAAATGAAAGGAGAAATAAACAAATCCAGAATTATTGTTGACTACTTCCACACCCCTTTTTCAACAAGTGATAGATCAACTAGAGAAAAATAAGTGAGAATATAGAAGAATTCAACACCACCAAACAAGATATAATTAACATTTATACAACATTCCAGCCAACAACTGCAGAATACACATTCTTGCAAATGTCTGTGAAACATGGACCGAAATAGAGCATACCCTGGGCCATAAAACAAACTTCAACAAATGTAAAAGAGGACTGTGTTCTCTGACCCAGTAAAACTGAACAAGAAATCAATAAAAGAAAGATAACAATAAAATCTCAAAACACTTGGAAATGCTAGAAGCCTGAAGGAAACATCACCCAATTCCCATTTTGTTTTCAGGTTCTTTATCAAGAATAGTCTCAACACTAGAAAACTAGAAAAAAAATTAACATTAATGAACTGAAACCCAAGATACATGATAAGATAGAAAGAAACTTTCTACTAGGTCCTTATTGGTCCCAGAATATGACCAATAGATGGATAGATGGATGGTGCCCTTCACATTATACTCTTAACTTGTGGTTCTATTTCCTTTGTGCCCAGTTGTTTACAAGTTCCCTGGAGGAATAGCTTTAAGGAGAAATTCTGTCTCTTTCTTCTTAGTGTCAAGTGCCTTGAACATAGTGGTCACTTAAAAATTATAATTGAGTTGAATGATTAATTTATGGATTATTGGAATGAATTAGTTTCTAGACATAGACTTGAGTTACGAATGAACCAATTTGAGCTGCTGAACCAATTACCTCTGAAGCACTGACATAAATGTTTCATAAATTATTCTTAGCCAATCTCTTTTCATAAAGGAAACACATGCAAAATGAATGGAGAATAAGATCCAAGGAAAAGAAGCCAATAAATATGCCACACACAGGCATTTGCAATTAAAACTTCCTAATGGTAGGCTCACACACACACACACACAAATGTTCAGTCAAACAAATTTTATTATATTAAAAAGGGACAACAATGAACTCAGAATTACTATGAATGAATCAAATGATGTTGATGTAACTGCCAAATAAAAGTGCATGCTCAGGACATGATGATGAAAGTATGTATATGGTAGTTCACAGGAAGTTCCAGTCTCAGTAGCTTCTGCTGTTCAAAGCACATGTGGAACATGGCGATTTTTTAAAATAAACATTTATATATATATATATATATACACACACACACACACACACACACACATTAATAAATTCTATGTATATGAGTTAATAAATTCTGAATATATACATTAATAAATTCTAGTGCATTTGGGGGGAATATGAGTTAAATGGTGAAAGATCTTAAACTATATCATTCAAGTAATGGTTGAAAGAATTAATGAGAAGAGAAATCCATTGGGAAACATGATAATTATCTTTAAGTACTTGAAGGGTAGTCATGTAAATGAGGGAGACGCTGTTAGTTTCAATAGTGGCAGAGTTCCTAACAGCAGAAACATCTCAATAATTGGATGTGCTTCCCATGAAAGTGACCACCCTGTTACAGAAGAGTTAAGAAGGCCCTGAGAGAGCATTAGCTAAGGGTGTTAAAGAATAGATCCCCAGAAATCAGATGACTGAGTCAGATGACCCCCAAAGGACATTTCAATTCTCAGATTCTGTAAGTTTAAGGCACAAATAACTGGCAGATTTTAACAATTCGACTGTATGATTTTACTCAGTCCTATTTGCCAACATAACTTGTATGCGGCCTAAATTAAGGCTATACTCTGTAACTTCTTAACTGAAAAGAAATGAAGTTTGTCATCCAAGATTCAAATATAAGGCCTGGGTTTCACAAAAACAGTGCTCTGCATAACTCATCCAGTAAGCCTAGTATTTAAATGGGGTCATATTTCTTATTTAAGACTCACCGGCAGCTAAGGCTCTGGTGTGTAACTACTGGCTCCTTTCTATTTAGGAAGGTATGATTCTCTTTGATAGTGTTTTAGGCAGAAAAGCGTTTAAAGATGCATGGCTATTTCTGCAAAGACAGCTCTTTTTTCATTTTAATGTTTTTAATTGAGATATAGTTGATATACAATATCATATTGGTTGCAGATGAACAACTTGGTGATTCATCAATCGTATACATTACTAAATGCCCACCATGGTAAGTGTAGTTACCATCTGTCACCATACAAAGATATGACAATATTATGAGCTACATTACCTATGCTATACTTCCATCCTTGTGACTAAATTATTTTAAAATTTGAAGTTTGTCCTGCTTTATCTCCCTCACCTATTTCACCCCCTCCCCACCTGGAACCATACACGACAACTATAAATGTTTTATAAACACTCGTAAAATGAATGACATGAAATATCACACTCAACAATTGTGAGACAACATAGCTTAGACTCCAGTTTTCATTCCATTAAATCTGATTTCCACATACGGCCTCTGCAATCACCAAATGAAAAGACCAGAGTCTCTGGGTGAACATTACCTTTTATGACTTTATAATAAAGAAATGTTAAATCACATCTCAAGATGCACAACATTAAGAGAGACAATTGTGAAAATGAGTAGCTTTAGGAATTATCTCCCTTCTTAACATTTTTAAGAGGGAAACACTCAAGAAAAATAAGCCAGAAGTATGTGACCTTAACCTTTAAGAAAATCATGACTCTCGACAGTTGATTCCTGAGAGGTTCTGACACTTGGTGATCATTCTTTATAAGGCCTTAGAGATAAATTATTAATATTCTTCAATATTTATGAGGTATTTGGGGAAACATGTGAGTAAATCCACATTTTCTTCGTTAATCATTGAAAAACAAGAAATATGCCTATGAGGTTTTGATGTATAAGCAGATTTAAGAAATACACGAGGAAAGTAATAGGTGTTCATGACACTGTTTGACAAGAAAAGACTTCATATGACTGCATAGTTTCTTCAAAGCACTTTTTTTCTAAAATTTATTTTGGTATCATTATTCTATAATTATATGTGCAATATTATCGTTATTAAACTACCCCCTTCATCAGGTCCCCCCCACCAACCCCATTACAGTCACTGTCCATCAGCATAGTGAGATGCTATAGAATCACAACTTGTCTTCTCTGAGTTGTACAGCCCTCCCTGTGCCCCCCCAACATTACGTCTGCTAGTCGTAATGCCCCTTTCTCCTTCTTATCCCTCCCTTCCCACCCATCTTCCCCAGTCCCTTTCCTTTTGGTAACTATTAGTCCGTTCTTGGGTTCTGTGAGTTGCTGCTGTTTTGTTCCTTCAGTTTCTTTCTTTGTTCTTATACTCCATATATGTATGAGTGAAATCATTTCATACTTGTCTTTTTCGGCTTGGCTTATTTCACTGAGCATAATACCCTCTAGCTCCATCCGTTTTGTTGCAAATAGTAGGATTTGTTTTCTTCTTATGGCTGAATAATATTCCATTGTGTATATGTACCACCTCTTCTTTATCCATTCATTTACTGATGGACACTTGGTTGCTTCCATTTCTTGGCTATTGTAAATAGTACTGCGATAAACATAGGGGTGCATGTGTCTTTTTCAAACTGGGCTGCTGCAGTCTTAGGGTAAATTCCTAGGAGTGGAATTCCTGGGTCAAATGGTATTTCTATTTTGAGTTTTTTGAGGAACCTCCATACTGCTTTCCACAATGGTTGAACTAATTTGCATTACCACCAGCAGTGTAGGAGGGTTCGCCTTTCTCCACATCCTCACCAGCATTTGTTCTTGTTTGTGTTTTGGATGTTGGCCATCCTCACTGGTGTGAGGTGATATCTCATTGTGGTTTTAATCTGCATTTCTCTGATGATTAGCGATGTGGAGCATCTTTTCATGTGCCTGTTGGCCATCTGAATTTCTTCTGTAGAGAAGTGTCTATTCATGTCCTCTGCCCATTTCTTAATTGGATTATTTGCTTTCTGTTTGTTAAGGTGCATGAGTTCTTTATATATTTTGGATGTCAACCCCTTATTGGACATGTCATTTATGAATATATTCTCCCATACTGTAGGACGTCTTTTTGTTCTACTGATGGTGTCTTTTGCTGTACAGAAGCTTTTCAGCTTGATATGGTCCCACTTGTTCATTTTTTCTTTTGTTTCCCTTGCCCAGGGAGATATGTTCATGAAGAAGTCACTCATGTTTCTGTCCAAGAGATTTTTGCCTATGCTTTTTTCTAAGAGTTTTAGGGTTTCATGACTTACATTCAGGTCTTTGATCCACCTTGAGTTTACCTTTGTGTATGGGGCTAGACAGTAGTCCAGTTTCATTCTCTTACATGAAGCTGTCCAGTTTTTCCAACACCAGCTGCTGAAGAGGCTGTCATCTCCCCATTGTATATCCAAGGCACTTTTATCAAATATTAATTGACTGTATATGTTTGGGTTAATGTTTGGATTTTCTATTCTGTTCCAATGGTCTGTGGGTCTGTTTTTGTGCCAATACCAAATTTTCTTGATTACTATGGCTTTGTAGTAGAGCTTGAAGTCAAGGAGCATAATTCACCCTGTTTTATTCCTCCTTCTCAGGATTGCTTTGGCTATTCGGGGTCTTTTGTGGTTCCATATGAATTTTAGAATTATTTGTTCCAGTTCATTGAAGAAAGCTGTTGGTAGTTTGATAGGGATTGTGTTGAATCTGTAGATTGCTTTAGGTAGTATAGCCATTTTGACAATATTTATTCTTCCTACCCAAGAGCATGGGATGCATTTCCATTTGTTAGTGTCCTCTTTAATTTCTCTTAGGAGTGTCTTGTAGTTTTCAGAGTACAGGTCTTTCACTTCCTTCGTAAGGTTTATTCCTAGGTATTTTATTCTTTTTGATGCAATTGTGAACGGAATTGTTTTTCTGATTTCTCTTTCTGTTAGTTCATCGTTAGTGTATAGGAAAGCAACAGATTTCTGTGTGTTGATTTTGTATCCTGCAACTTTGCTGAATTCAGATATTAGTTCTAGTAGTTTTGGAGTGGAGTCTTTAGGGTTTTTAATGTACAGTATCATGTCATCTGCAAATAGTGAAAATTTGACTTCTTTTTTACCAATCTGGATGCCTTGCATGTCTTTGTTTTGTCTGATTGCCATGGCTAGGACCTCCAGTACTATGTTGAATAACAGTGGAGATAGTGGGCATCCCTGTCTTGTTCCCGATCTTAGATGAAAAGCTTTCTGCTTCTCGCTGTTAAGTATTATGTTAGCTGTGGGTTTGTCATATATGGCCTTTATGATGTTGAGGTACTTGCCATCTATATCCATTTTGTTGAGAGTTTTAATCAGAAATGGATGCTGAATTTTGTCAAATGCTTTTCAGCATCTATGGAGATGATCATGTGGTTTTTGTTCTTCTTTTTGTTGATGTGGTGGATGATGTTGATGGATTTTCGAATGTTGTACCATCCTTGCATCCCTGGGATGAATCCCACTTGTTCATGGTGTATGACCCTCTTGATGTATTTTTGAATTCGGTTTGCTAATAGTTGGTTGAGTATTTTTGCATCTATGTTCATCAGGGATATTGGTCTGCAATTTTCTTTTTCAGTGAGGTCTTTGCCCAGTTTTGGTATTAGAGTGATGCTGGCTTCATAGAATGAGTTTGCAAGTATTCCCTCCTCTTCTATTTTTGGAAAACTTTAAGGAGAATTGGTGTTATTTCTTCTCTATATGTCTGGTAGAATTCAGAGGTGAATCCATCTGGTCCGGCGGTTTTGTTGTTGGGTAGTTTTTTGATTACCAGTTGAATTGCGTTCCTCGTGATTGGTCTGTTTAGTTTTTCTGTTTCTTGCTTGGTCAGTCTTTGAAGGTTATATTTTTCTAAGAAGTTGTCCATTTCTTCTATGTTTTCCAGCTTGTTAGCATATAGGTTCTCATAGTATTCTCTTATAATTCTTTGTATTTCTGTGGGGTCCGTCGTTATTTTTCCTTTCTCATTTATCATTCTGTTTATGTGTGTAGATTCTCTTTTTCTCTTAATGAGTCTGGCTAGGGGTTTATCTATTTTGTTTATTTTTTCAAAGAACCAGCTCTTGGTTTCATTGATTTTTTCTATTGTTTTATTCTTCTCAATTTTATTTATTTCTTCTCTAATCTTTATTATGTCCCTCCTTCTGGTGACTTTGGGCCTCATTTGTTCTTCTTTTTCCAACTTCAGTAATTGTGTCTTTAGACTATTCATTTGGGAATGTTCTTCCTTCTTTAAATAGGCCTGGATTGCAATATACTTTCCTCTTAGAACTGCCTTTGCTGCGTCCCACAGAAGTTGTGGTTTTGTGTTGTTGTTGTCATTAGTCTCCATATATTCTTTGATTTCTGTTTTGATTTCGTCATTAACCCATTGATTAATTAGGAGAGTGTTGTTAAGTCTCCATGTATTTGTGAGGCTTTTTGATTTCTTTCTAAAATTTATTTCTAGTTTTATACCTTGGTGATCTGAGAATTTGGTTGGTAGGATTTCAATATTTTTGAAATTACTGAGGTTCTTTTTGTGGCCTAGTATGTGGTCTATTCTGGAAAATGTTCCATGTGCACTTGAGAAGAATGTGTATCCTGTTGCTTTTGGGTGTAGAGTTCTGTAGATGTCTGTTAGGTCCATCTGTTCTAGTGTGTTGTTCAGTGCCTCTGTGTCTTTACTTATTTTCTGTCTGGTTGATCTGTCCTCTGGAGTGAGTGGTGTGTTGAAGTCTCCTAAGATGAATGCATTGCTGTCTATTTCCTCCTTTAATTCTGTTAGTATTTGTCTCACATATGCTGGCGCTCCTGTGTTGGGTGCATATATATTTATAATGGTTATATCTTCTTGTTGGTCTGACCCCTTTATCATTATGTAATGTCCTTCTTTATCTCTTGCTACTTTCTTCGTTTTGAAGTCTATTTTGTCTGATATAAGTACTGCAACACCTGCTTTTTTTCTTTGTTGTTTGCATGAAATATCTTTTTCCATCCCTTCACTTTTAGTCTGTGCATATCTTTGGATTTGAGGTGAGTTTCTTGTAGGCAGCATATAGATGGGTCTTGCTTTTTTATCCATTCTGTTACTCTGTGTCTTTTGATTGGTGCATTCAGTCCATTTACATTTAGGTGATTATTGATAGGTATGTACTTATTGCCATTGCTGGCTTTAGATTCGTGGTTACCAAGGGTTCAAGGGTTGCTTCTTTACTATCTAACAATGTAACTTAACTTTCTTGTTAAGTTATTGTAAACACAGTCTGATGTTTCTTTCTTTCTCTCCCTTCTTATTCCTCCTCCTCCATTCTTTCTATAATAGGTGTTTTATTCTTTGCCTTTAGTTAGTATTTGGATGGTCTGCTTTCTTTGCTATGATTTTATTTTCTCTGGTGACATCTTTTTAGCCTTAGGTGTGCTTCCATCTAGAGCAGTCCATTTAAGATATCCTGTAGTGGTGGTTTATGAGAGGCAAACTCTCTCAACTTTTGTTTGTTCTGGAAATTGTTTAATCCCTCCATCATATTTAAATGATAATCGTGCTGGATACAATATTTTTGGTTCGAGGCCCTTCTGTTTCATAACGTTAAATATATCATGCCATTCTCTTCTGGCCTGTAAGGTTTCTGTTGAGAAGTCTGATGATAGTCTGATGGGTTTTCCTTTGTAGGTGACCTTTATTCTCTCTCTAGCTGCCTTTAATACTCTGTCTTTATCTTTGATCTTTGCCATTTTAATTATTATATGTCTTGGTGTTGTCTTCCTGGGGTCCTTGTGTTGGGAGATCTGTGCGCTTCCGTGGACTATGAGACTGTTTCCTTCCCCAGCATGGGAATGTTTTCAGCAATTATTTCTTCAAAGACACTTTCTATCCCTTTTTCTCTCTCTTCTTCCTGTGGTACTCCTATAATGCGAATATTGTTCTGTTTGGATTGGTCACACAGTTCTCTTAATATTCTTTCATTCCTAGAGATCCTTTTACTCTCTCTGCCTCAGCTTCTCTGTATTCCTGTTCTCTGATTTCTATTCCATTAACAGTCTCTTGCAACTCATCCAGTCTGCTGTCAAGCCCGTCGATCACTTGTCTGATTTCTGTATTGTCTTTCCTCACTTCCCTCACTTCCTCCTTCAGCTCTTGCACATTTCTCTCTAGATGCATCAGCATGGTTATGACTTTTGTTCTGAATTCTTTTTCAGGAAGACTGTGCATTTCCACCCCTTCAGGCTCCCTCTCTAGGGTTGTCTGGTTGATCTTAGTCTGGACCATATTCCTCTGTCTTTTCATGGCTATAGAAGTGGTCGCTGGTAGTTGCCACATATGTCAGCTGGGCTCTTTAAGACTTTAAAAAGAAAAAGAGAAAAAAAAAGACAAAGACAGAAAAAAATAAAAGAAAAAGGAAAGAGAAGAAAAAACAAACAAACAACAACAACAACAACAACAAAAACGCCCACCGGGAGTAGATTCTGTGGGGATGCTGTAGGTGGCGCTGTTGCCCCACTATTCCACAGCTGTGGCTGCGCTGCTCTGCAGGGCCCTTTATAGCTCTGGCCGGGGTGGGAATGAATGGGAGGCTGTCGATCTCTGTGGAAGTCTAAGTGCGGCCACCCTTTCCCAGTCGCCACCTCTGGGGTCTGAAACTCCCCAGGACTCCCAGCCTCCTGGGCTGAGTGTGCCGGGGCGATCCGGCCCCTCTGCTGGGCTCCTGTCTCTTTAAGACTGCCACCTCATGGGGTGCCGTGTCCTCTCAGGTGTAGCTGCACGCTGTGCGCTTTCCTGTGTATTCTGGTCTCTCTTTTAGGAATAGTTGTATTTGCTGTATTTTCATAGATATATATAGTTTTGGGAGGAAATTTCTGCCCCCCTGTTCATTGCATCATATTCCCGGAAGTCCCAAAGCACTTTTTGAGAAAATTGTTTCACTCACTACTAACTTCACATTGGTTAAAGATGGAGGGAATCAAAAACAGATTCCTATTTCTTTTGATAAACTCACTACAATTGCTGACCTCAGAGACAAGACACTTAAAAGCTCAAGGTAATTTTGCTTGATGAGAAGGGCCTAGTTTGGACAGGAAGGGAAGTGACATTGTCGTCTAGTGCAAAGCACCTGAGGCACTTTGGGATGACCCTGGATCTCCCTGTGACCAGGGCATCTCAGCTCCAAGTCACCAAAATGACGGCCACTGCAGAGCTAGTTCCTCCTGTACTGGAGGCTTTGCTCAGCAACCTTTTCTAGTCTGGTGAACTGCACTAATTGCCAAACTCCAATCTTCAATTTTCTCACTGAGGGCCTGAGGATAATTGTGGACACAAGAAGATTAAATAGAATAAGGTATTTAGCACTTAGCATAGTGTCTGACATATCACAGTTTATAAACATTTGTTTATAATTATTACCTCTTCAATCATACCCTACAAGTAGGTAGTATTTAAAGGATGGGTACCCAGTGAAGTAATGGAATAGGTTGGAAGCCAGGATCATCAAACCCTTATATATAAACTCTGTAAACTGGCTCACGTTTTATTTGGCAGACTGTACAGTATTTGGCCCACAGAATGTTTTCCTTTTCAGATTTTGAATTACTTCTCAATGCATAAAAATAGGTTTCACAAACCAATGTCAATTTCCAGCTTTCATTAAAAAAGTGAAACATCTGGTAATATTAGGCAGACCTACCCAAAAGGTAACCATTGGGATGAAGTGGAGCTTCTCTCTCCAGTGACGGCCCTCAAGTCAGCATGGTTCCCACTCTTGTTATTCTCTCCACAACAAAGTAAGTGCAATTCATCACTGTGCTTGCAAATTTGTTGACCAACACGATTATTTTTCAGATTTTTTCAATAAAGTCAGCAAACCTGGTGGTGTTCTCCTTTAGACCAAGGTATGCAGACTCCCACCTTTTGTCCGAACTACCCAGGCAAGGGAGATCAGAGGTGCCGGCCAGAGCATGGCATGTGTTTGGGGCCATGTTCTATTGTCACTCTCTGGGAGTGTTTCTTCTATAAACACAAAATAATAAATACAGCACATGTGCGTACATGGATACATATATGCATATTTGAACTAATGGGATGCTGTGCTAAATGAATTTTAAATAACATACTCTGAGTCTCAAAATATGCTGTCCAGATGTGCTCAACTGAGATAAATATTTAAAGTAAATTTGTGTTTAATATTTAATTTTAATATCACATAAACATTTAATATTTAATATTTAAATAATTAAGAATTAGATAAAAATCTAATTTTTTAATATTAAACTTGTGTTTAATATAGTAAATTTGAATGTTTTTATTAAGATATAATAGACCTAAACCACCATGTAGGTTTAAGGTGTATAACTTGTTGGTTTGATACACATATATATCGCGATATGTTGGCCACTGTAATATTAGCTAACAGCTCAATTGCATCACATAATTATTATTTTTTTGTGGTGAAAACTTTTAAGACTAGTCTCAGAAATTTTCAAGTACATAATATAGTGTTGTTTACTGTCATCATAATGCTGTGCATTAGATCCCCAAACTTACCCAGCTTCTAGCTGCAACTTTGTACCCTTTGATCAATATCTCCCCAGTTCCCCTACCCGCAGCCCCTGGTAACCACAATTCTACTCTCTGCTTCTCATTCAGCTTTTTTAGATTCACATATAAGTGAGATCAAATAGTATTTGTCTTTCACTTTCCATTCATTTCACGTCACATAATACCCTCAAGGTCCATCTATGCTGTCACGAATGGCAGATGTCGTTCTCTCTCAGGTGAAGTAAACAAAAGCGATAGCCCTTCTGCAACTTGAGAATCATATGAATTTTGCCGCTGTAGCATGGAACGTTCTGTATTCACGTTAGGTCCGTTTGGTGTGTAGTGTGGTTTAAGTCCAACGTTTCCCTGTTGCTTTTCTGTCTGGGCGATCTGTTCATTGCTAAAACTGTAGTAGCCTACTATTACTATGTTGTTATCTATGTTGCCCTTCAGATCCATTAGTATTTGGTTACTATATTTAGGTGCATATATATTTACAATTGTTACATCTTCTTGATGAGTTGATCCCCTTATCATTATACAATGACCTTGTCACTTGTAATTTTTTTTGCTTGAAGTCTATTTTTTCTGACGTAAGTATACTGACTCCTGCTTCCTTTTGTCTCCCAGGTGCATGGATGGATTATCTGTTCCATCCCTTTCCTCTGAGCGAATGTGTGTCCTTAAAGCTGAAGCAAGCCTCTCATAGGTGGGGTATGGTCGGGCCTTGGATCCATCCAGCCACTCTATGCCTTTTGACTGGAGAATTAACTCCTTTATGTTTAGAGTAATTATTGATATGTAAGAACTACTAATGCCATCTTATTCATTACTTTCTAATTGTTTTACAGTTATATTGCTTCTCTCTTCCTCTCAGTTGCCTGTCTGTGGAGGGGCGATTTTCCATGACGTATGCTCTGATTTTCTACTTTATCTTTTGAAGTCTTCTATGGCTTTTTGGTCTGTGTTTACCCTGAGGCATACATACAGTACATTGTGGATACAACAGTCTCTTTTATGCTGATAGCAGCTTAACTTTGATCACATATAAAAACTCAACCATTTATGCTTTTAGTGTCACAGTTTACCTCTTTTTATACTCTGTATTAAATAAATTACAGTAGCTACTGTTCATTTTAATACTCTTTTCCTTTCATCTTTAGACTATAGTTGAGGCCAACATACCATCATATTCAGATGTAGAGATTACCTTTACCACTGGCTGTATACTCACATATGTTTCATGTTATTAATTGGCATCTTTTCATATCAGCTTGAAGAGCTTTCAGACTTTCTTGTGAGGCAGGTCTAGTCATGATGAAAACTTCAGTTTGGGAAAGTCTTTATTTCTCCTTCTTCATATCTGAGGGATAATGTTGTCAAATAAACTATTCTTGGTTGGCAATTTTTTTCTTTCAGAACTTCGAATACATCAACCCACTCTCTCATCCTGTTAGGTGTCTGCTGAGAAGTCAGCTGATGGTTCCTTTGTATGTTACAAACTTTAATTCTTTCACTGCTCTTAGGATCCCCTCTTTGCCTTTGAATTTTGACAGCTTCATTATAGTGTGTCTTAGGGAAGACCATTTTGGATTGGAATAATGGGGTAATCCTTAGCCTCAGAAACTCGGAAGCTCTCAGCCATTACTTCGTAGATAAGCTTTCTGCCCTGTCTCCATCTCTTCTCCTGGAATTCCAGTGATTCTGATAGTGGTTCTTTGGTGGCATCCTACAGATCTTGTAGACATTCTCTGCTCTTTTTCATTCTTTTTACTTTGTTATCCTCTTAAGTTACTTCAGAGTTCCCATCTAACTCACTGATTCTTTCTTCTGTCTGGACATTCTGTCATTGATGCTCTCTGCTGCATTCTTCATTTTCACTCACTGAATTCTTCAGTCCTAGAATCTTTGTTTGGTTCTTGTTTTGACTTCTATCTCTCTGCCAAACTTCTCGTTTTGTTCTTGTATTGTTTTCTGATTTCATTGCATTGTCTTTCTGTGTTTTCTTGTAGTTCATTTGTTTTGAGTTCATTGAGTCCTCAAAACAACTATTTTGAAGTCTTCATCAGGTGAGTTGCTGATCTCTGTGTCATTGGGTTTGGTTATTGGAGAACTATTGTGATATTTTTGGCCATGTCATATTACCTTAGTTCCTCATGAGCCCTGGAGTACTGCACTGCTGTTTCACATCTAACACAGCAGTCACCTCATCCAGTCTTCACTAGCTGCCTTCAGGTAAGAGCTACTCTTCATAGGTCATGCCACACCTTCTGTGGCTTCTCTGGCCTTGCATGGACACACCCACTCCATGCTTCCTGCTCCCGTGTGTGACAGCAATCTTAAGCTTGGATGTCTTCCAATCCTCTAGACTGGCTGCTGGAAACCCCTCTTTTGTTTTCCTGAAGCTCAATATTTTGGTGTCTCCCTTGCCCACAGACCCTGGTCCATTCCCTGCACACATTATCTGTCTACCTGAGCTCACTCTCCAACGACACTGGGAACACAAACAAGGAGCTGACGAGAGTAGGGAAACCATGGGCCTTTGCCCATGAGAGCCCATGCCACAAATTCTCTTCCTTAGAGGTCCTGGACCCCACAGTCACATCCCGTGCAACTCGTGGAGATGGAGCCCATGTCCCACTGTGGTTGGGAGACAGTAAATCAGCTGGAGTTCTTCTCTTGTCTACTGGCTTATTAAGGAGTTCACCCAGTTACCCTAGGAAGCAAGCACACCTCACTCCACAACTCTGGCTTTATCCAAGGCCTCTCAATGGCTCCAGGTTGGAAAGACAGGTCTCAAAAGTGACTCAGAGATGGCAGGGCAGCAGTATCAGGAGGAGCCCGTGTCAGCAGGTGCCTGTTTCTATGACGGTTTGTAAGGATCTGCGGCTAGAGGGAGAGATCGAGAAGCTAAAGAATTGCTTACTGTCTAGTGAGGCTTACCATCTGTTCTGTCTGCCCTTTCATCTCCCCTGTCCTTCAGGGTCCTCAGTCTCACCCTCTGCCTACTAGAATCCTTCCTCCTGAAAAGATAACCTACACCTCTTCTCAATCTTTTAACCCACTGCAGTTTTGTCCTTTTCTTCTGCTGCTCCCCTTTGCCAGATTGTTGAAAGGGCGATATAACATACGTGTGTGTGTGCATGAACACATACACCTGTTGCTATGGCCTGACTCCCTGTGCCCCCCAAAGTTCATATGGTCAAGCCAAAGTCCCCAGGGTGATGGAATTTGGAAGTGAGGCCTTTGGGGGCAATTAGATCATGGAGGTGGGTTGTCATCAGAGGAGTCGGTGCCTTTATAAGCAGAGACATGGGAAAGATGATCTCTCTCTCTCCACCTCATGGGGATACAAGACAGTGACCACCTGCAAACCAGAAAGGGTGCCCAGCAGACACTGGGCCTGGTGGTGCCTTGACATGAGGCCTGACTTCTTTGCAGGCCCGTCCTCAGTTCCCCAAACAGCCTAACACATGATGTCCTCTCCCTGACTCATTGCCCACTGAGTAGCCACAGCTGGTTTCCTTGGCATAAGTTTATCAGGGGTTTTCTTCTAAAAGGCTGTGTGGTGTGATGGAAGGAGGGTGATGTCTGATGTCCCACATCTAGGATTTGAAATCAGGTTCTTCTAAATCATGGAACCAGCTGGACCAGGGTCTCCACAGCACAGGACCATCGACTTCACAGGGCCATTTTAGCTGTCAAGTGGGATGCTTGTGAAAGGACATTGCAAATGGCCAAGTGGGGTCAAGTGTTAGCAGGAGGCAGTGGGTTCCTAGGGTGAAACATGGCTTAGCAGGCAAAGCTTCAAAAGTTGGAATATATATGACAGGAGAAAGGGGTAAAAATACCAGTCTTAGAATATGTCTTTCTAAACTTTCCTCCAGGTAAAGTAAAAGGGATTTCAAAAATAAATATAATTCCTCTTATTTTTCTACTCAATGTAAGAAATGGAAACAGGCCAACATTGCCTTGAGAAGACCAAGAGGTTGAAGTAAGAAATATGCTGACTGGTCAGCTATGGCAGTAGGAAGATAGAACTCCCATCCCGTTCAGTTTGGGCAAAAATGAGAGACTTGAGGAGTGATGGAGCTCTGCCACTTCCATTATTATGAAGTCCTACTATGACTTATCCCCTAGGGAAATCATAATACTAACATCTGGGGGATGCAAGGCAAATCCCCCATTCTCTCAGGACCCATATGATCAGCCCTGGGAGGAACTCAGTGCCCCATGGCATTTCTTCAGGAACTAAATTGCTGTTACATAGAAACCAGGATCTTACTAGCAAGATCAGGAGACCATTATCTGAACCTAGGTAGTCATATCTGCAGCATGCACACTTGACAGCTGAAGTTTAAAATGGTATCAAAATTGGGATAAACTTTTCTATTTGAATATTCAATGTTGCCCAAAAAAAGTGTTTCCTTTCAGAAAAGCAAGGGATATACTTTAAAGATTACAGTTTAAAAGGTATCATTAGACTTCCAATGTTAGTTTTAAAAAATAAGTATATAAATTGAATTTAACTTACATTTCTAAATTACTAAATGGAATTTTCAGTTAGAAATATTTTCAAAATTCCTTTTCTAGAATTATCATTTAGCAAGGCTTTTATAGCTAAGTCATTTCCATTTTAATTACCATGTTTCTTTGTACATGATAAATGAGATGATTACAGAAGAAAAGTAACATTTTCATAAAGCATCTTAGAAAATATACTCATACAGACACCAAATATTACTGTCATAGTGATACACACCCCAAACCTACCCACTTAATCTCCATAAATTAAAGTTCTCCTATTTTGGTGTTTCGATATTTATTTATGGTTTTTAAGTAGAGATGCATTTTAATTTCAAAGAGAAATATAGGTCTGTGAATTTTTTTAAGGCATAGCAAAGTGAAAATCTGCAATATTTAATATGAAAGTAGGTTGTTCTCTGTAGTTTAATAAAGTATGTTAGCTGGAGTTCTTTTCTAGTTGTTTGTGGGAAACTGTACAGAGTTCCTTCAGAAAACTACCTTGTCTTTCAAATGCCTTTTTATAATTAAAATATAAATAAGACTTAATATAGAAGACTCTTTGTATACTAAAAGCAGACAGAAATGTTTGCATCTGCCTGCACTGGATTACCAGTAGACAGGCAATGTGTGTGTGCATTTAGAGCATAAGGAGCAGGTATTTCCTATATGTGTGTGTGTGTGTGTGTGTGTGTGTGTGTGTATATATATATATATATATATACACACACACACATGAATTTAATATTTCATATTTTTAAATGGAAAATAAATACACCTCTATTGCACTTTCTTGCAGCTATGTTAGTGTACAGTATTGAATGTCTGTATGTGTATGGCAGAAAGGGAAATGAGACAAATATATTCTGTGCCAGCTTTCAGGAAACTGCTGATCTTATTCTCAACCATCCTTTCTTTAAGAATTCTTGTTTCTTGTCTCATTCATTTCCTTTCATGCCTTCCTTGAAATATGAAAACCATAGTTTCATAAAACTGTCAGAAAGAAAATCTGTATATTACATTTTCAGAGCCATTGAACACAATGTAAATACAATAAGTAATGTTACAATCATCTAAAAGCTGCAGAAAATTTCTCATTAATCTGTGGAGATGACTTGTATCTTTCACAAATAAAAAGGGAAGATGACAGTGATTTTTCAACCTGAGCTCACGGTGTTTACAGAACTCTAAGGTGAAGATAATCCAATCTCAATGATATTTTTGAAAGGCTACTAGACATCCCATTTATTTTTCTTTAATTATAATTTGCATTTTGGAGTGATTTTTGATACAAGAATTATATCTTCTGGTTCATGCCTATGTTTTCCCTTAAAAAACAGAGTATCTCTTTTTCCAAAGACTGTGACAATTTACATAGTGATCATGTATCGCAGAATTGAACACCTTCTGCACCAAGGGGAACAACTGTTTTAAGAGATTAAAATATATTACTTACATGGATTTAGTAAAAAATAAAAAAGAGTCTTTCTCATACTCCTTAAGTACCTGCTAAAAAGTTCAGTAGGGTCCTTAGCAGCAGGGGAACATTATTCAATTTTGAGCATCGGGACGGTAAACACTGGGCAGACCTTTCCTTATGCAATCTTTGCAACTACCCTGTAAAATGCTTATTACAGTCCAAGCTTTATATCTAAGGAAATTGTGACTTGGTAATAATAAATTTCTCAACACAGTAAGTTGCACAGTCAGTAGTAAAAAAGGACTGTAGTTCATGTTTTTGTAGCTCCAAAGTTTGTATTTATTTATCAACACTACTGGTTCCCTAGCCTTCACATTTCTACTGCTCAAGTCTCAAAAAAAGAAGAGAAGCAGCAGTATAATTGCCAAACTCTCCCTTTACTGAGTGTGACATTAAAAATCAAATGAGTAATATCCTCTATTTATGCTGAAAAATTATAGAAAACCAGCAGGGAGTAAAAAAAAAACATAAAAACTCAAATTCCATTTTCTGCAAAAGAAAGAGCAACTATAATCTCATATAATCAGCAGATTCCAAATTAAATATAACTGCTGGTGTTGGGCAGAAAGTGAAAAGAGAAGGAATGAAAAGACATGAGGATGAATTACCAGTAAAACCAGCAAAAACTCAGTTTGTGAAGGTGAAGGTTCACCCTGAAATAGTTCATTGTTTACACAGAACAGAGTTGACAGGACTGTTGGCAGAAGCCCTTCTCATTGCTACCTAGTCCAGAGAAACAAAAAGTTGGGGGGATGCATAAAAATCATGTGGTTGAGCCATTCCTATATTTGCTGTCTCCATGGCAACAACAAAAAGTAGTCTTTAGAGTATAAAGCTTTAAAAATTACCTATCCTTTCCCTTCCCTTTAACACCAAAATGTAGTCCAGGAAAATATAATCCCAAGAGGCCATAAGACAAAAGAAACATGGGAAAAACAGGAATTCATGAATATCTTTTATGGTAAAAGCCAGAACACTTTATTCCCTGACCAGGGACAAGACAAGGCTGTATGATGCTGAATAGAAGGAGTGCTTATACAAATTCTGAAACTATACGAACGTTGAATAAATAAGTAAATCTATTGAAATAATGAGAGTCAAGATTCTTACTGATGGAGAAAGAAATTACAAATAAAAAAAGGAAAACACAAAATAAACCCTGTGGTGCTTGCTGGGCTGGAGTCAGATACCAACATGGACTAATTTTTTAAATATATTTCCAATAAATAGATACATAATACATATAGATGTGTCATATATTAGCTGTGTGGATAGATGTGTGTATATGTCCTACTTTTATGACACTGTAGTAGCAGTGAGATCTCATCACACCTAGATCTTGGTCTTTAATATCATTCTCCAATGAAAGGAATCTAGGCTCCTTTGAAAAGTGGTTGGTTCTAGAGCTGGGGCTCAATTTGTAAGCATCTTGTGGAGCCACAAAGTAAAAAATGGTGAGAAAAAAAGAAAAAGAAAATATTGATAAGGCACAGGAACTAGCATAAAAGAGCTCTGGATGGCCAAAATTGGAACAACTTGTGCAAAAATTAAAACGATAGTTGTTTTATAATCCAAGAACTAAAATAAACATCCATGAGTCAAGCTAAACAGTTAATAAGCTAAGTAACTAAGTAACTAAATAATAAATAAATAAATGGGAAAAAGTAGCCTCTCCTCTTCACGGAAGAGTTCCAATTAATAAATGCAGAACAAATTGGGAAAAGAAAGCCATTCTTACAACACTACAGGAATAACTATTACCACAGGCAAACTCATTAATTGATGCTGAAATCAGTCTGTAATTTTAAGCAGAAACAGGATATTTACATAGTCTCAAGATTTCTCCCCCCAATATTTAGTCATTACAAAGAAACAAGTAACTTCACCACAGAGCATCCCAGGAGACACCAGTTCGCCCAGTGATGAATGTCCAGATCTCCCGCCGCAGGTCCTGACATCATGTACCCAGGACGCTACGCCCCGGGAAAGACAGTCCCTGTGACATCCTTCCTCAACATGGACAGCCTCAACCTGGTCATGAAAAAACATCAGACACACCCAAAACGAGGGACGTGGCATAAAATAACTGGCCAGTATTCTCCAGAAGTGTCGGTCATGAAAGACAAGCAAAGACTGAGGACACCTTGCCGAAGGGAGACCGATGAGAGGTGGGATTCCCTAAGGAGCCTGCACCTCAGAACTGCAAATAAAGAGAAACAACCCTATTTACCTCCCAGATGACGACACAGTCATGGCGGTAACGACACAAGTGAATTCAAATGTTAGTTGACTGTCACCCAGGACAAGAGCGACACAGTGACTTTCAGGGGGTCACACTGCTGGTGACAACATCGCAGCTGCCCTTGTAAGAAGGCTGCACGACTGAAATGCGGTAAAGCAAAGGAGAGACTACGTGATCATCTACCGACCCCGGTGGCCTTGAGGGCACGGCTTTGGGGCGCGGGAGAGCGGAGACAGGAGGAAGGGGGTGAGTCAAAAGACTGGTAGACTTGACTTTAAATCATAAGTGTTAATATGAGCTCATGAGTATTTTATACATGTTTTACACTTGTGTGTGTGTGTGTATATATATGTATTCCTACTGAAGTTAACTGAAATCTCTGGAGACAATGACTCACCCACAGCAAAGAGTACTCCTGGCTCCAAATACTACTTCCCACCGAAAGGAATCAGAACTCTTTGGAGAAATGAACTGTTCCAGATCCAGGACAGGAAATGTTCGTATAAGATATGCTGAGAACATATAGGTATAGCAGAGGACAAGATGGGACAACATGAATGACAGTAAGAATAATAGCATCAATGGCTTTTAGCTGAGTAGCCCCAGCAACACCGTGCCCTGTGAACGACTCTCCACGCTGCCCCACAGGGCAGGTTCCCAGCGTCTTACCAGCTCAGTACATGTGACATCTCTGCTGTCCAGTGAGTCTGTGACCTCCAACAAGGTCCCCTCCTGAGCCTGGGGGTTTTCCTGTGCACTCCGTCTCAGCCTTAGGGGTCGTGGTGGATCATTTAGAGTTCTCTTTACTTCTTACTGTCCTATCCCAGTGTCCTGTTACAGTAAATAATTCTTTGAATTAATATTCTCCTGCTTAAATATAATTGTGTGGTTCCTGTCTCCAGATTGGGCCTTGGGAAAAAGTGAAAGTTGGTACAAATGGGACCAGCCCGGTCATGAATAGATAGTTGTTGGGACTTGGGGGTAGGAATATGTGAGTTTATTATACTCTTTTGCTTTTGTGTATATTCAGATTTCTCCATGATAAAAAGACAGCAAAAAGTAGCTTTACATTTTTTTCTGTAATAAAACATATGAATATTCATACTAAGCCATAGAAGAAAAGACTGTAGCGTTCCACTCAGGTTTCTGTTTACCAAGTAAGTTTAGGCCAAAAAAATATTTTTACTTTTTTAGAACATTTTATGTAACAGGATTGCAGATAAGGTGTGGTCCATCTAAATACACATATATGGTATCGAATTATTCAGGAACCCAGGAAGAAACGAACGAACAACACACTCAAAATACAGGCATTCACTCGAGGAAGGCTTACCAAAGAGAATACTTACATAGGTGTGGGCCTGTGTAGATGTTAACAGCAGAGCTGTTACACCA
>JAVSCE010021961.1:0-17466 GCA_032199065.1 Smutsia gigantea | reverse complement strand
AAACATCAACAAAACACACAGGAAACATACTGAATGGGAGAAAATATTTGCCAATGATGTAGCCAAGAAGGGGTTAATATCCAAAATATACAAAAAAACTCATACAACACCAAAAAAAAAAGTCCATTAAAAATGGGCAAAGGACCTAAGTAGACATTTTTCCAAAGAAGACATACATATGGCCAACAAACACATGAAAAGATGCTCAGTATCATTAACCACTAGGGAAATGCAAATCAAAACTACAATGAGATACCACCTCACACCTGTCACAGTGGCACTAACCAAAAGACAAGAAATAACAAGTGTTGGCAAGGATTTGGAGAAAAGGGAACCTTCGTGCACTGTTGGTGGGAATGTACATTGATGCAGCTCCAGTGGAAAATAGTATGGAGGTTCCTTAAAACATTAAAAATAGAAATACCATATAATCCTGAAATTCCACTTTTGGGTATTTGAAGAAAATGAAAACCTTAATTTGAAAAGATATATGCATTCCTATGTTCATTACATCATAACTTACAATAGCCAAGATATGGAAGCAATGTAAGTGTCCACCAATAGATGAATGGATGAAGAAGATGTGATATAGGTACACAATGGAATATTACTTAGTTATAGAAAAGAATGAAATCTTGCCATCTGCAACAACGTGGATGGACCTGAGGGTATCATGTTAAGTGAAATAAGCCAGGCAGAGAAAGACAAACACCATATGATTTAATTTATATATGTGGAATATAATAAACAAAAAAATGGACAAACAAAAGAGAATATAACAGACTCATAAGTACGGAGAACAAACTAGTGATTGCTAGATGGGAGAGGGATGGGGGCATCAGTGAAACAGATGAAGGGATTAAGAGATACAAACTTCCATTCACAAAATAAATAAGTCATGGGGACATAAAGTATAGCATAGGGAATATAGTCAATAATATTATAATAACTTTGTATGGTAACAAATGGTAACTAGACTTATCATGATGATAATTTAGAAATATATATAAATGTCAAATCATATCATATACCAAAAATTAATACACTATATTAATTATACTTTCTATGTTAAATTTTTTAAATCAAGTTTATTTTATAAAATAAAATAATATGGCTAGAGAGGTAGGATAAGACAAGTACCAATACAGAAACCAAGAATGAAGAGGGTTTCAAGGTAGAGGGAGGAGCCAAATCTGTGAAATGAAGGCAAAACAAATAAGATATGATTAAAAAGTATTTCATGGAGTTGGCACTTGAGAGTAATCAGTGACTGCTGCCTGAATGACAGGTGGTATAGACTATTCTTTCAAGAAGTTTGATTATGATTATTTGCTTCTTGTTTGTTGAGGTGCATGAGCTCTTTATATATTTTGGATGTCAACCCTTTATCAGATGTGTCATTTATGAATATATTCTCCCATACTGTAGGATGTCTTTTTGTTCTACTTATGGTGTCCTTTGCTGTACAGAAGCTCTTCAGCTTGATATAGTCCCACTTGTTCATTTTTGCTTTTTTTTCCCTTGCCTGGGGAGCTTTGTTCATGAAGAAGTTGCTCATGTTTATGTATAAGAGAGTTTTGCCTATGTTTTCTTCTAAGAGCTTTATGGTTTCATGACTTACATTCAGGTCTTTGATCCATTTCGAGTTTACTTTTGTGTATGGAGTTAGGCAGTAATTCAGTTTCATTCTCTTACATGTAGCTTTCTGTCATATATTTTAAGGCCCAGCTCCAGACCCATCTCTTTTATTAATCCTTCCTAAGTTACTTCCACCCAAGCCAAGTTTTCCCTACATTAGTTCTGAGTACACATTCTGCCTTTATTATATGGTTCCTTGTTATTCTCATAGGGATAACCCCCTTGAAGGTAGGGCCTCTGACACCCACCGTTTCATCTTCTGCAGTACCGATCAGTAAGCACTATATATAATGGCTACCATAGTGCTTACTGGATGAAATCAAACATTTTAGTTAACTCTAGGAAGCTAGTGCTTATCAACTTTACTAGAGTTTTCTTAAATTTTACCCCATAATTCTTACATGTATTCAGTTTTTCTATATGGTACTTTGTAAAAATCTTTCCTGTCACTTCTTATAATGGTCCATATAGAAAAGCACTACTAAATGTTTGTTGAGTGAATGAATATGTATCCTTTCATCTCTGGACAGAAATCTTCTTGAGAGAAGATTGTTTTATCTGATATGTCTCCCTAATACTCAGAAATGTCTTCTTTCACTAAGCAATATGCATTTAATGTTCTTCCATGGCTTTTTGTGGCTTGATAGCTCATTCTTCTTAGCAATAAATAACATTCAAATGTCTGGATGTACCACGGTTCATTTATGCATTCATCTACTGAAGGACATGTTGGTTGCTTCCAAATTTCGGCTGTGATCAATAAAACTACTATAAACATTTGTGTACAGGTTTTTGCATGGACGTAGTCTTCAAGTCCTTTGAGTAAATACCAAGGACTGTGACTGCTGGATAATATGGTAAGAGTATGCTGAATTTTGTAAGTTTGTAACTGCCAAACTGTCTTCCAAAATGGCTATACCATTTTGCATTCCCACCAGCAATGAATGAGAGTTCCTATTGCTACACATCCTCACTGGCATTTGGTGCTGTCAGTATTCTTGATTTTGGTCTGTTGTCAGTCTTCTCATTTTTTAAATTTATCCTGCTTGATGTTCTTTGTGTATCCTGGATCTGTGATTTCATGTAGGTCATTAATTTGGGGAAATTCTCAGTCATTATTGTTCCAAATATTTCTTTTATTCCTTTCTTTCATATTTTTCTGGTATTCACTTCACACATATATGACATCTTTTTTAGTTGTCCCACAGTTCATGTTTATCCTGTTCTATTTTTCTTTTTTCTTTCTGCTTTTGCATTTTGAGCGCTTCTATTAAGATACATTCAAGCTCAGAGATTCACTCCTCAGCTGTGTCATCTATTGTTTTGCCCATCAAAAGCATTCTTCATTTCCATTACTGTGTTTTTTTGTCTATAGCATTTCTTTTTATTCTTTCTAATAATTCCATCTCTCTGCTTACATTGCCCATCTGTTCTTGCATACTGTACACATTATCCCATACAACCTTTAGCATATCAGTCATCATCATTTTAAATACCCAGTCTGAAAAAATCCAACATCCATGCCATATCTGAGTCTCATTACATTACCTTGTCATTTTCCTCAATAGCTGGACATGTACTGGATAAAAGGAACTGATGTACATAGGCCTTTAGTAATATGGTGTTGAGTTGTAGGGCAGTGCAAGTGTCTATAGTCCATGATGAGATTACAGTGTTTCAGTGAGCCAGTGCCTCTGGACTGTGAAAGTTACAAGTTCGTCTCCATTTTTTTCACTCCCTTACATGACACAAGACAGATATAGAAGGCTGGAGTTACATATTTCCCTACTCTCTGGTTGGTTAGTCTCTGAAAAAAAAACAACAGTTTAGGCTCCGGTAAAATTTTTCTTGAGGAAAGGCTTTATTAAGAAGCATAGAGAAAAGATGGCATCATGAGAGGTGAGACAGAGGCTTCCTCCTAAAACCACATATAATTAATACAAATAATCCTGAAAGAGCAACAGGAACGAGGACTGTGCCAAACTGCATACACCTGGAAAAAAGAATAAATCTCACAGAACAGGGTAACGTACCAAAGACAGGGCCCGGCGGGACCCAAGCCCTTCCCCCACCCCAGCTCACCAGCGGGAAGAAGAGAAACAGCGGGGAGGGAGTGGAGGCCTGGGACTGCTGACTACCTAACTCTGGAGATCTGATCTGGGAGCACAAACCTACATTTCAGGGGGTTTTCATGGTACACTCATGATTAGGGGGTTGGAAAGCTAAGACAGGCAAAATACCTGGAGAGACTGAGATTCCAGCTGCTTGGGGAAAACAGGGATCCATATTCGGCTGCTCTGGGGCAAAAGACAGGTGGGCAGTCTGAGAGACTTCCTAACAGCAAGAGGGATGCTAAAGGGGCAAGGATTCCACAGAGCTTACTGCTCAGGAGAAAGGACAGGTAGACAAAATTATCTGGGTGCACTGTGCCCAGCAGGTAGGGAACTTTCACGATCTTCAGGAGCTCCAGCTCTCTGGCTGCCTACAGAGCTCCAAGGACCCCCCTGTGTGATACGCAGCCTCCTGAGCCTTGCTCCTGGCAACCCCACCTGGCTCACAAACTGGCAAAACCTACCCCGGCATGAGGCCAGCCATAGGGAAGCCCCGTCTATAGCAACTACAAATGAAAAGCACACAGGCTTATACCTCTGTATTCAGCCCACTGGTTCTGGCAGTGGAGACAGGCATAGCAGCTGGGAAGCAGAAAACAGCTCTTCCCTCCCCCTGGACACCAATACTGCTCCCCTGTGACCCCCAACATTGCTTCAGGGGCTGAGCAGCTCCAGACAATAGAGCTTCTGGGCACTAGAGGGCGCCATATACAAATATGAAACGCCAAAGGAATCTGGTTCAAAGTAAAATTATGAATACAACCCTGAGAAAAATTCAAATGAAATTGATGTCATGAATCTGCCTGAAAGGGATTTCAAAATAAAAATCATTAACATGCTCATGTACGTACAGAATAACTCAGAGATGAATTCCGGTCAGAGATCCAATCATTACAGAACACAGTATCAGAAATGAAACATACAATGGAAAGTTTTAAAAGCAGATTAGGTATGGCAGAGGAGACGATAAATGAAATAGAAATTAGAGAAGAGGAATACAAAGAAGCTGACGCACAAAGAGAAAAAAGGATCTCTAAGAATGAAAGAATATTGAGAGAACAGTGTGACCAATTCAAATGGAACAATATTCGCATTATAGGGGTACCAGAAGAAGAAGAGAGAGAAAAAGGGATAGAAAGTGTCTTTAAGGAGGTAATTGCTGAAAACTTCCCCAATCTGGGAAAGGAGATATTCTCTCAGGCCATGGAGGTGCACAGATCTCCCAACAAAAGGGACCCAAGGAGGACAACACCAAGACATATAGTAATTAAAATGGCAAAGACCAAGGATAAGGACAGACTACTAAAAGCAGCCAGAGTGAGAAATAAGATCACATACAAAGGAAAGCCCATCAGAATATCATCAGACTTCTCAGCGGAAACCTTACAGGCCAGAAGGGAGTGGCATGATGTACTTAATGCAATGAAGCAGAACAGCCTTGAAACAAGAATACATTATCCGGCAAGGTTATCCTTTAAATTTGCAGGAGGGATTAAACAATGTCCAGAAAAACAAAAGCTGAGAGAATTTACCTCCCACAAACCATCTCTACAGTGTATTTTGGAGGAACTGCTATAGATAGAAGTGTTCCTAAGGTTTAATAGCTGTCACCAGAGGTAATAAAACCACAGTAAAGAAAGTAGAACAGCTAATTACTAAGCAAATGCAAAATTAAATCAACTATCCCCAAAGTCAATCAAGGGATAGACAAAGAGTACAGAATATGATACCCAATATATAAAGAATGGAGGAGAAGGAAAAAGGAGGAGAAAAAAGAACCTTTAGACTGTGTTTGTAATAGCATATTAAGTGAGTTAATTAAGACTCTTAGATAGTAAGGAAGTTGACCTTGAACCTTTGGTAACCACGAATCTAAAGCCTACAATGCCAATAAGTACATACCTATCAATAATCACCCTAAATGTAAATGGTCTGAACACACCAATCAAAAGACACAGAGTCACTGAATGGATAAAAAAACAAGACCCATCTATACGCTGCCTTCAAGAGACTCACTTTAAACCCAAAGACACACACAGACTAAAAGTGAAGGGATGGAAAAAGATATTTCATGCAACTAAAAGGAAGAAAAAAGCAGGAGTTGCAGTACTAGTATCAGACAAAATAGACTTCAAAACAAAGAAAGTCACAGGAAACAAAGAAAGACATTACATAATAATAAAGGGGTCAATCCAACAAGATGATATAACCATTATAAATATCTATGCACCCAATTAAAAGGGGAAATAGAATGCAATGCATTCATTCAAGGAGACTTCAACACTCCACTCACTCTGAAGGACAGATCAATCAGACAAAATAAGTAAGGAGACAGAAGCACTGTACAACACATTAGAACAGATGGACCTAACAGACATCTACAGAACTCTATACCCAAAAGCAGCAGAATACACATTCTTCTCAAGTACACATGGAACATTTTCAAGACTAGATCATATACTAGGCCACAAAAAGAGCCTTGATAAATTAAAAAATATCGAAACTGTACCAACCAGTTTCTCAGACCACAAAGGTATGAAACTAGAAATAAATTATGCAAAGAAATGAAAAATACCACAAACACATGGAGGCTTCAGAACATGCTCCTAAATAACCAATGGATCAATGACCAAATAAAAACAGAGATAAAGCAATATATGGAGACAAATGACAACAATAATTCAACAATGCAAAATCTTTGGGATGCAGCAAAGACTGTGCTAAGAGGAAAGTATATTGCAATAGAGGCCCACCTCAGGAAACAAGAACAATCCCATATGAATAGTCTACACTCAAAACTAACGAAACTAGAAAAAGAAGAAAAAATGAGACCCAAAGTCAGCAGAAGGAAGGACATAATAAAGATTAGAGAAGAAATAAATAAAATCAAGAAGAATAAAACAATAGAAAGAATCAATGAAAGCAGGAGCTGGTTCTTCGAAAAAATAAACAAAATAGATAACCCCCTAGCCAGCCTTATTAAAAGAAAAAGAGAATCTACACACATAAACAGAATCAGAAATGAGAAAGGAAAAATCACTACGGATACCACAGAAATACCAAGATTTTTAGAAAATACTATGAAAAATTATATGCTAACAAACTGGATAACCTAGAAGAAATGGACAACTTTCTAGAAAAATACAACCTTCCAAGGGTGACCCAGAAAGAAACAGAAAATCTGGACAGATCAATTACCAGCAATGGAATTGAATTGGTAATCAAAAAACTACCGAAGAACAAAACTCCTGTACCAGATGGCTTTACTGCTGAATTTTATTAAACATTTAGTGAAGACCTAATACCATTCCTCCTTAAAGTTTTCCAAAGAGTAGAAGAAGAGAGAGTACTTCCAAACTCATTCTATAAGGCCAGCATCACTCTAATGCCAAAATCAGGCAAAAATACCACAAAAAAAGAAAATTACAGACCAATATCCCTGATGAACATAGATGCAAAAATACTCAACAAAATATTAGCAAACCGAATTCAAAAATACATCAAAAAGATCATCCATCATGATCAAGTAGGATTCATCCCAGGGATGCAAGGATGGTACAACATTCATAAATTCATCAACATCATCCACCACATCAACAAAAAGAACAAAAACCACATGATCATCTCCATAGATGCTGAAAAAGCATTTGATGAAATTCAGCATCCATTCATGATTAAGACTCTCAACAAAATGGGTACAGAGGGCAAGTACCTCAACATCATAAAGGCCATATATGACAAACCCACAGCCAACATTATACTTAACAATGAGAAGCTGAAAGCTTTTCCTTTAAGATCAGGAACAAGACAAGGATGCCCACTCTCCCCACTTCTATTCAACATAATACTGGAGGTCCTAGCCACAGCAATCAGACAGCACAAAGAAATAGAAGGCATCCAGTTTGGCAAGGAAGAAGTTAACCTGTCCCTGTTTGCAGATGACATGATATTGTACATAAAAAACCCTAAAGAATCCACTCCAAAACTACTAGATCTAATATCAGAATTCAACAAAGGTGCAGGATACAAAATTAATACGCAGAAATCTATGGCATTCCTATATACTAACAATGAACTAGCAGAAAGAGAAATCAGGTAAACAATTCCATTCACAACTGCATCAAAAAGAATAAAATACCTAGAAATAAACTTAACCAAGGAACACAAAACCTATACTCTGAAAACTACAAGACACTCATGAGAGAAATTAAAGAAGATACCAATAAATGGAATCACATCCTGTGCTCATGGATAGGAAGAATTAATAATGTCAAAATGGCCATCCTGCCTAAAGATATCTACAGATTTAATGCAATTCCTATCAAAATACCAACAGCATTGTTCAGTGAACTAGAGAAAACTGTTCTAAAATTCATATGGAACCACAAAAGATCCCGAATAGCCAAAGCAATCCTGAGAAGGAAGAATAAAGCTGGGGGGATTACGCTCCCCAACTTCAAGCTCTACTACAAAGCCACAATAATCAAGACAATTTGGTACTGGCACAAGAACAGACCCATAGACCAATGGAACAGACTAGAGAGCCCTGATATAAACTCAACCATATACGGTCAATTAATATACAATAAAGGAGCCATGGACATACAATGGAGAAATGACAGCCTCTTCAACAACTGGTGTTGGCAAAACTGGACAGCTACATGCAAGAGAATGAAACGGGATTATTGTTTAACCCCATACATAAAGTAAACTCGAAATGGATCAAAGACCTGAGTGCAAGTCATGAAACCATGAAACTCTTAGAAGACAACATAGGCAAAAATATCCTGACTATAAGCATGAGCAACTTCTTCCTGAACACATTTCCTCGAGCATGGGAAACAAAAGCAAAAATGAACACATTGGACTACATCAAGCCAGAAAGCTTCTGTATGGCAAAGGACACCATCAACAGTACAGAAAATCATACTACAGTACTGGAGAATATATTTGTAAATGACATATCTGACAAGGGGTTAACATCCAAAACATATAAAGAACTCACACACCTCAACATTCAAAAAGCAAATAACCTGATTAAAAAATGGGCAGAGGATATGAAGAGACAGTTCTCCAAAGAAGAAATTCAGATAGCCAACAGACACATGAAAAGATGCTCCATATCAGTAATCATCAGGGAAATGCAAATTAAAACCCCAATGAGATATCACCTCACGCCAGTTAGGATGGCCAACATCCAAAAGACAAACAACAACAAATGCTGGCGAGGATGCAGAGAAAAAGGAACCCTCCTACACTGCTGGTGGGAATGTAAGCTAGTTCAACCATTGTGGAAAGCAATATGGAGGTTCCTCCAAAACTAAAAATTAGAAATACCATTTGCCCTGGGAATCCCACTCCTTGGAATTTACCCAAAGAATACAACTTCTCAGATTCAAAAAAACATATATACCCCTATGTTTATCGCAGCACTATTTACAATAGCCAAGATATGGAAGCAATCTACGTGTCCATCAGTAGATGAATGGATAAAGAAGAAGTGGTACATATATACAATGGAATACTATTCAGCCATAAGAAGAAAACAAATCCTACCATTTGCAGCAACATGGGTGGGGCTGGAGGATATTATGCTCAGTGAAATAAACCAGGCAGAGAAAGACAAGTGCCAAATGATTTCCCTCATTTGTGGAGTTTAACAACGAGGCAAAACTGAAGGAAGAAAACAGCAGCCCATTTCCAGGTGTTGATAGATGACCATCTTTACACTCTGCCCTCACGTGGTGGAAGGCAAGGCTGCTCTGCGGAGTCTCTTTTATAAAGGCATTGATCTCATTCATGAGGGCTTCTCCCTCATGACCTAATCACCTCCAAAAGGCCCTACTTCCAAATACCATGATATTGGGAATTCAGTTCCAACATATGAATTTCAGGGGAACACAAACATTCAGCCTGTAGCAGCAGATGTCCTGAATTTTTTCATCACAATTGTGAACAGACCTTAAAATAGATGATATTCTAATCTACAGAGTATGCTGTTTCCTCACATTATTACTGAGAGATCAATGGTTTTTCAAAGGCTGTGCCCACATATATCAACATCCATTGGAAAGCAGTGCCAGCACTAATTCCAGCACCAGGAAAGACAAAATGAAACAGCACTTAAAAGTGCAATATCCTACAATTCTATAACAAACTCAAATCATGTGGAGGTTCCCCAACACACTTTCCCTGAAGCAGAGATACTTTTTGTTCATTGTCTTGGTATTTTGTGTGTGAAGCCTCCCAGACCCAGAGGCAGAGAGACTGATCTCAGGGGCTTTTCTCCACTCTTGAGCAGTGGGATGGTGGGACCCCACTGCAAGATGAAAAATATTTTTCTGAATGGGCCCATTTGGACTCCTAAAGGACCCAACTTCTTATGTCTAGGTGTTTATAGAAACCGTTTTACTTTCTATTCTTTCAGTTGCTTACTTTCTATTAAATTTGCCATGCCAGGTGAGATCATTGCTTTAGAGACAGTCCCAGAAAATGGGTAACCCTCCATGTCATGCTACCTTCAATCCCAGAACTGCTTCAGATGCTTCACAGCAGACATGTGTTTTTCCCAGCTCACTGATAGGGGCACTCCCTCTTGAGCCAGATGCTGTATTATTAATTTGTTGGAAGACATACTATTATTAGCAAGTCTGGCCTTACCCAAAGATAGAGTAGGCAGCCTCTTAGTGTTATTTCAGGGACAACAGGAAGGTGCTCTTTGCCAAAAAAATATCTCTCCAGCCTGTTCTCTGAGGCTTGAAATCATTTAATGAGGACTGTGCATTCTCCTTCGGAACTAGAGATAAAGATGATAAATCAGACACTCGTGAGAGAACTGGGCTCCCACAGCATTTGGCTCATATCTCAGTAAGAGCATGTAACTGTGTTGCTTTATAATGTATCTGTTTACGTGTCCTTCTGCCCCCATGAGGTTGTTGATTCCTTGAGGGCAGTGAGTATGCCTCACTCAACTCTTAACTCCTCAGGATTTTTGTCAGTGGCAGAAAACAAACGCTCAGTAAATCAACTGACAAAAGAATGAATCAGTGAATGAGCAATTTAAAGGACTGAGAAGAAACCCCTTCCTGGGAAAAGGGAGGGAGAAAAAACAAAAACAAAGGAGGTGGAGGGAGAAAATAATGACAGTCATGACTAGAGAATGCCCATGGTTAAAGAGACCATCATCTTTTCCTAATTCAGGGTTACTTTATCCATTTAGCTTTGAAGGCACTACATGTGTGTTGCTTGATTTAAGAAAAAAGTTCAACCATTGTGTAAATGTTTCATTTCTCAAGAAGCCAGAAAGACCTAGCTGAGTTTGCCCCCGAGGATTGAGCTTTGCTGCGCCTTGAAAATTAGCTCTCACTACAGGGACTGATTTGTGAGCCATCTGAGAAAAGACTAACATTAAAGTCAAACCGTGTATGAAATGAAAGCTTGTCCGAAATCCAGATCTATACTGGGAAAATAAAAAATCCCAGGCTGGCTGTTGGTTCATTCTTATGTTCTAACTGTCTTTAGAACAAGATGCATGTTGCTCTAATGATCCAATTGTAATGATTGCAATGGTCAGGTAGGGTCATGATATTTTTATACAAACCAAAAACTACACTTATCATAGTGAGAATTTAATAATGTATATAATCATCAGATCACTATGCTGTACATCTGAAATCAATATAATATTGTGTATCAACTATAGTCCAATAAAAAAATTTTAATGTATAATTATCACAATGGACGAAAAAAAAGAAAACCCTAACCTTAAATTTTCAGCTCTTAAAAATTACCACATAATTCATTCATTTTCTAAGTATTTATTGAGCACATACCATGTGATAGGTTCTGTGCTAAGTGCTGGGCATGTAATAGTGAACAAGATCAATAAGGTGGTGTCCTGTCACAGGCTATGTTGCCACACTCTGATTCCCATCCACTGGTGAGGTTGATCCCTCCTGAGCCTGGGTAAGAAGGATGAGGGGGTGGTAAAGGGACTAAAGGCCAGGAGCGTTTGCAGCATACATTGCTTCTTAATAAAAAACAGTGTTTTTAACCCTGTTCTTTTATCAAAATAACTGCCAAAAGTAGCTGGGTCATTAGGACTCAGTGTTGGTCAGGAAGGGCATAGAGGTCTTTGAAAGACTCTTTAATCCAGGCAGAAGAATTTCTGGCTCTATGCTGGCAGCCTAGATTCTAGTTCGGGCTCTATCATTACCTTCCTGTGAGATGTTAAACAAATCAGTTAAACACTATGTGCCCATTTCTTTTCAAGGCAATGTAAGAATCTTCTTCCCTGCAGTTTCTGTACCATAAGATGATTTTGATGATGAGATTTATGTTAATAACAATAATAATAGTAAAGATTTGGGCACACTTAATGTGTGCTGGATATGTGTAAGCCCTTTTATATAGTCTCATTTAATACTTTCAACTCTATGAGATTATTGCTACTATTTTCAATTAGTTTACAGGTGGATAACCCAGCCCAGAGAGGCTAGGTAAGTTGCTCACAATCACACACTAAGTGAGAGATGGGATTTAGGCTTAGACTTGTGTGATTCCAGAATCTGACATAGATGTGAAAGTCTACATATGAGTAGGCAGTTTAACACATTAGATTGGAGTTACATATTAACACCTTAGTATGAACTGAGTATTATATTCTGAGCTCTGGAACCTGAAGGAAAAAATGAGTTAATTATGATCTATTTGGTGTTCTAGACCTATCCCTCATCCTTCAACCTACTCTAAGCTATCATTGGAAAAGATCTGATCACAAAATTCACACTAAGACACTACTGCCAGATAGTTTACTGTGTTATCATTCTAAGGGTCATTGAATTATAACAGGAAACATGAGCCACAGGAATTGTTAGGAAGGCATTTTTAGATTTGGGAGTCTCTTTTCATACTCTGTGTATTACAAACATAGGCAATCACTTAATGTTCTATACATAGCACCAACATTGCAAAACTCCACTATGATTATTTGTATAAGCTGGGACAAAGACTACGGATCAGAATCTAGGAGCATCATTAGAGGTTTGCAATTCTAGAGCCATGCCTAATCTATTTACATAGGAAACATTTCTTTAGCATTCACTATGTGTGAGGCATTTTTACAAGCAACATTTCGTTTGATGCCCATAGCCACCCTATGAGATAGGTATCATTATGCTCAATTTTACAGATGCATAAACTGAGAATTAGAATGGTTCATAAACACTCTGGCATATGTGGTTGGTTTCCTAGCCAACAGTCATTTCTCACTCTTTGTCTCCTAACAGATCTTCAATACTGTTCTGACAGCAATATGTACAGATCTGGGGGTGAATCACAAAGATCTAAGCCAGCAATGGCAATCATGTACTCCTTTGCCAGTAACTGAAAATTGTCTGGAGCTTCTGAAAAAGCATGGAAGGAGGAGGCTCTTTTGGTGCTACTGTTGCCCTCTTGCTTTAGACACTATAATGTAAAGAACTACAGGAGCCATTTTCAAACTAACTCACTGTGGGTAAAATTGCAGTATTTCCAGAATCTCTCACCTGGCTTTAGTGCATCTTCATATCAATAGGTGTTTCCAAGGGGTGGAGAGAAGTAGTCCATCTCCATATCAATAGGTGTTTCCAAAGACAGGAGGGCTTATCTGGACCAGAGAGGTTGGGTGGGGTCCCTTTTTGTAGCCAGGTCAGGACGGACCGGTGAGCAGAAGTAGACAACTGCTTGTAAGCAATAAACGGTTTTCTTGCACTTCATTTCTCCCACTTCATTTCTCCCTTTGACTGATTTTGGCCTCAAAGGTTATTTGCCCTGCACTGTGAACATATTTCCCCTACCCCCAGAGTTACACTCACTGATGAAGGCAGAATGGAAGTATCAAAGCAGTCTAGCTACTTAATGAGATTGTTAACATGTCAAATCAACTCTGGGGCCACCTTCCTCTTGATTGCCCTATGTTCAGCTGCTATTAAACTAGATATTCTATAATTTTCAGCCAGAAGCATTTTTAACCACTATTTCAAAATAGAGTATATGATAAGAGTCAAATGAACAGTGTACCAATTAAGTGCTAGTTGAGAGCAAGATGATATAGGCTGAATATATCAGGAAGAGGTACATGTAATAGGACAGGCTTGGAACTGGGTCTTAAAGGATAGTGGATATTTTTAAAGATAGAGAGGAAGATAAAAAGCATTTCAAGCCAGGACCATATTTACCTTATTCACAGCCATAATGCCAATTTCTAGCACAGTTCACAGAACATAGCAGGTGCTCAATACACACTTGTGAAATGACTTAATGAGCAAAGACATGGGCAAGAAACCATGGAGCATTTTAGACAGATAAAGGACAAGGAAAGAATATATGGGGTGGGAATTGATGGGAGCTAATATACTTCACAGGCAGAGTACGGAGGGTTGGATAAGATAGTATCTTGGGAGATTTGCCTCTTCCCTTAACCATTCCTTACTGCCCCAATGCTACAATCATAACCAAATCATACAGGGGATTTGACATGGTGACCTACAGTATATCAAGTGTACACTTGAGTGACAAAACAAATAAAAGTCACGGGTCAGAAGCATTGCTAGGTGGCCTGAGAACCTAAAATCATAGACAACATTAAAATAAAAGAGTTCAGCATCTGGAAATTACCTGATTCTCTCTGTTAGCCTAGATACTAAGCCACAAGCTCCCACCTCAACAACTTTCCTGGAGACAAGAGGTATGTCAGCCTTGGAAAAAGTTTTCTTTCTGCTAAGTGATTGCTTCTTTTCTGATAGCAATTTCTGGGAAAACGAGCTCTGATAATATTTTTTGCAGTTGCCATATGAAGAGCTCTGGTCTAAGAGACAAAATAATTTATCAGGAGCCATTTCTTGAATAAAAATTATAATTAGCATATCAAGGATATTTTCTTCCCCAATGTAGTCAAGAGAGCTAATTTTATAATATAAAATGACATATAGACATAATATAATAAATGTCATCTGGAACAAGATTCATCCAAACTGTGGAAAAGGTAAAGTTAAGGTTGAATTGGGATGCCATGAGAGAGATCTAATCCTCAGCAAGTAAATTTTGTCCCTCACCATTTTCTAACCCCCAACTCTACTCCCCACCCCACACTGTCCTACTCTCCCTCCAGAATGCTGACTCAGGAAAGAGTCTGAAACTTGGCCAAGGTAAGAAATCAATGATTGATAATAATAACAGCTACCATTTATTGAGTGCTTTTCATATGCCAGGTAGTATTCTGAGAGCTTTCCATATATTAACTATTCACAACCCTATGAAATAGATGTACTTTTAACCCCATATTTTGCTGTGGAGGGAAAGGAGACTGAGAAAAGCAAAGCAACTTATCCAGGATCACTAACTGGCAGGGCTATTATTCGAACCCAGGCATTCCAACTGGAGCACCTATTAACTTACCTATCATCTTATGCTACCCCCTTCCTACATTTGTTTTGCTTTATTTAATGTCAAAGATAAAATCTTAGAATAAAGAAATAAAATCCCTAGGTTGAATTTCAAGTATCAGGTGGGAAAGGGTATAAATTGGCTTGGTATTCTACAAGCTTTTAGCCCATGTTGAGTAGGCATTAACTCAAAATCCCCAGACTGAGGCCACCATTTCAGTTGTTGTTG
The DNA here is from genome assembly GCA_032199065.1 of Smutsia gigantea. Lineage (NCBI taxonomy): Eukaryota > Metazoa > Chordata > Mammalia > Pholidota > Manidae > Smutsia > Smutsia gigantea. The sequence continues at coordinate 2,065 of JAVSCE010021961.1, read as the reverse complement.
AGTTATTTTTTCAAAAAGATCATTTGGCTCTTGAAATCAACCACAATAATTTGATTGGTTTTGCTGTGATTCTCATATAACCTATCAAATCAAATTGCTTATGTATTGTTTGGGTTTAAGTTCATGCAGATTTAATAAAAGAGTTTGCAGCCTAACATTATTTTTATGCTATACCCTCATATTTTCATGCTTATTTTTATTCTTCTTGAGTTTCTTAACAACTTGATTCCTTGACTCTCTTCTCGAGTGTTTGTCTAACATGTAGATAGTATAACCCAGACAGAAATAGGTCTTAGTACAGTACCATTGTACAAGATATACTTGTAGCTTGCCTGACCACTCTGTAGACAACAATCCAATGATTAGCATTCTCGAAGGAGAACACCAGTTTAAATACATCAATGGTAGGCAAAATTCTTAAATCATGACCTACCATTAGAAATGCCTACCCTATGTAATAAAGTGTTTGTGTAATTTATTAAGCAGTTAACTTTAGCATGAATATGTGCACACCAACACACAAATAATTCCAAGCATTACTAACAGGATTTGCGCATTGTCTTACTTTTAGTCCTTTCTTCGGAATTCATGAAACCTGTAGCCAAAAGGCTCTCTCCTGGGTCTGGTCTAAGTCATCTTTATCTTCTGTTATCCTACCTTCATCCATGATCTGTGCCCTCATTTCCTTATATCAGGGCAAACATGCAAATTTCTAATGATTCTCAATCTCTCTGTATGCAATTATTCCAAATTCAACTACTAAAGCCATGGTTTCTAAACCTGGCTGATCCTAAAATCTATTAAATAAGAATGTCTGGGTAGTGAAGCCTAAACTGTGCTTTTTAAAGTGACCCAACAGATTCAGCCAGGTTTGGAAACCACTGAACTAAGTACAGTTTTCATCAAATATATTTCTAAAACTCCTGCTTTCTATTTACTACTACAATGATTTCTATAAATGTTCAAAGTCACAAAATGGCAAGGCTTTCCAGCATGCACTCTGAATCTATTGCAGCTGCCTGGAAATACTTTTTCTCCCTCTGCTGTGGTGGGGTAAGATCTCTGTAGGGCAGCATTTCCCAAACTGTAGTCCACACAACACTGTCTTCCAGAATGTTAATAAATATTCCTCACTAACAATGAAAAAGAGTTCTGTTGTCAAATGAGCTTGAGAAATGGTGGGCTAAAGAAAGGTAAATAAGTTTCATTATTCGAGTGATTCTCAACACAAACAATACACTAGTACTCAGGGCAAATGCCCAGAAGAATATTCAGTCTACAGTATTTCCAAAATTAATGATTTTGTTATTTCTAAAACACAATAAAATTTACCATCATAACCATTTTTAAGTGAACAGTATAGTAGTGTTAACCGTATGTCCAGTGTTGTGTAACAGGTCTCCAGAATTTTTTCATCTTGCAAAACTAAAACTCTATAGCTTTGACTATAATTCCCCTTTTCTTCTGCCCCTTAGCCCCCAGCAACTACTATTATGATTCTGTTTCTAAGAATTTGACCACTTTAGATACTTCATATAAGTGTATATGCACTATTTGTCTTTTTGTAGCATAATGTCCTCAAGGTTCATCCATGTTGTAGCATATGACAGGATTTCCTTCTTTTTTAAAGGCTGAATAATGTTCCATTGTGTGCATATGCCACATTTCCTTTACCCATTCATAAACTGATGGACATGTAGGTTGCTTTCATGTCTTGGCTATTGTGAAGAGTACTGTTATGAACATAGGAATACAGGTACCTCTTTGTGATCCTGATTTCAATTCCTTCAGATAAGTACCCAGTGGTGGGATTGGTGGATCATATGGTAGTTCTATTTTTAATGTTTTGAGGAAACTCCATATTGTTTTTTTTAAGTTTATTTTGATATCATTAATCTACAATTACATGTGCAATATTATGGTTATTAAACTACCCCCTTCATCAGGTCCCCCCCACCAACCCCATTACAGTCACTGTCCATCAGCGTAGTGAGATGCTATAGAGTCACTACTTGTCTTCCCTGAGTTGTACAGCCCTCCCCGTACCCCCCCCCACATTACATCT
>JAVSCE010021960.1:0-31449 GCA_032199065.1 Smutsia gigantea | reverse complement strand
TTATGCTCAGTGAAATAAGCCAAGCCGAAAGACAAGTATCAAATGATTTCACTCATATGTGGAGTATAAGAACAAAGAAAAATACTGAAGGAACAAAACAGCAGCAGACTCACAGAACCCAAGAACGGACTAATAGTTACCAAAGGGAAAGGGACTGGGGAAAATGGGCGGGAAGGGAGGAAAAAGAGGAAAAAAGGGGCATTACGATTAGCAGATGTAATGTTGGGGGGGCATGGGGAGGGCAGTACAACTCAGAGAAGACAAGTAGTGATTCTATAGCATCTCACTACGCTGATGGACAGTGACTGTAATGGGGTTGGTGGGGGGGGACCTGATGAAGGGGTAGTTTAATAATCGTAATATTGCACATGTAATTGTAAATTAATGATAATAAAATAAATTATATTTTAAAAAATGGGCAGAGAAGTTGAACAGACACTTCTCCAAAGTAGAAATTCAGATGGCCAACAGGTACACGACAAGATGCTCCACATTGCTAGTCATCAGAGAAATGCAAATTAAAACCACAATGAGATATCACCTCACACCAGTGAGGATGGCCACCAACCAAAAGACAAACAACAGCAAATGTTGGTGAGGATGTGGAGAAAGGGGAACCCTCCTACATTGCTGGTGGGAATGTAAATTAGTTCAACCATTGTGGAAATCAGCATGGAGGTTCCTCAAAAAACTCAAAATATAAATACCATTTGACCCAGGAATTCCACTCCTAGGAATTTACCCTAAGAATGCAGCAGCCCAGTTTGAGAAAGACAGATGAAGCCCTATGTTTATTGCAGCACTATTTACAATAGCCAAGAAATGGAAGCAACCTAAGTGTCCATTAGTAGATGAATGGATAAAGAAGAGGTGGTACATATACACAATGGATTATTATTCAGCCATAAGAAGAAAACAAATCCTACCATTTGCAACAACATGGATGGAGCTAGAGGGTATTATGCTCAGTGAAATAAGCCAAGCCGAAAAAGACAAGTACCAAATGATTTCACTCATATGTGGAGTATAAGAACAAAGCAAAAACTGAAGGAACAAAACAGCAGCAGACTCACAGAACCCACGAATGGGCTAATAGGTACCAAAGGGAAAGGGACTGGGGAAGATGGATGGGAAGGGAGGGATAAGGGGGAAAAGGGGCTATTATAATTAGCACACATAATGTAGCAGGGGTGGGGTGGGGGGATACGGGGAAGGCAGTATAGCACAGAGAAGACAAGTAGTGATTCTATAGCATCTTACTACGCTGATGGACAGTGACTGCAATGGGGTATGTGTGGGGACTGGATAATAGGTGGAGTCTAGTAACCATAATGTTGCTCATGTAATTGTATATTAATAATAGCAAAGTAAAAAAAAAAGTCATCCTGGTGACAGATTGCAGAAGAAAAAATCTGTATATGTTTTATGCTGATGTAAAATGAGAGGATGCATATAAAGTGCTTACCAGAATATCTGAATAAATCTTAGCTAATTATAATTCTTAAACCACAAATACTCATTCGTTCTCCATTCATTTAGCAAATAATCTATGAAGCATGTGAAAGTGTCAGGAATTGTAACAATAAACACCGCTGTTATAAGATAGACAAGACCAATGAAAATGTAAACAACATTTTATTAAAGAGTAATTGTATTGTTGTTAATAGCACCTACTGGGTACACACTGTCACTTGCTCTTAGTAGCATCTACTGGGTATACACTGTTGCTACGGGCCTTGCCTATCAGTCATACAAATTAGAATTATTATCCCCATGTACTGATGAAAAAACTGAGGCCCAGAAATAATAAATGACTTGTCCAAGGCCAAAGAGCTACTGACTAAGGAACCTGGGATTTACACCATGACTATTGGTTCCAAAGCTTATGTTCTTTTCATTACACCCCATTCTTTTAACCAGGTTCTTAGCTCAAGTATTTCCAGATATTTTTCTCTGTATTTGTAGAATGAGATTTTTGGAGCATGGTGATAGCTTCGAAGTAACTGCTTAAATAGCCTGCTACAATTAGTGCCCGTAAAGGTAAAAATATAGTATGCATGCCATCAATCTCTTTCATTCATTCTTCACTGAATATTTACTGATTATATTTAATCTTCTAGGCTCTATTCTGGGCTCTATGGATATGTTAAACAAGTCAGATATAGTCCCTGTTCTCATGAAACTTACTTACATTCTAGTAGAACCATAGACAAAAAAAGTAAGCAAATGCATAAAATAGTTGCAAGTTGTTATCAATCTTACAAAGGGCCCAATAATGAGGGATATCTAGAGCAATGGGGAGGGATTACCTGAGAGACCATGGCAGAAGAGCCTCACTGAGTAGGTATACCAAAGCCAAGGCCTGAGGTTGAGAGGGAGATAGCCACGGGGAGTATGGAAGAGAGTGTGCTTTGTTATAGCATGTGGAAATGTCATGTTCCGAGATTCAATAAGACTTTGCATTCCAGGAACTAAAAGAAAATGTCTAAAACTGTCCAGAGAGAAATTTCTTGGTCTTTGTTGATTAACATGCCTAAGTTCATCCTTTCTTCATCTCCCTGTCCTAGGGATCAACTATCCCACCTTCCCCACATACTGCTTTCTATCTGAGGATCTCTTCTCTCAAATCCTGTGTGGATGTGCTGTAGTATTTTGACTTTTGGTCATGTCTTCCATTCCAAGATGTGTCAGTCAGGATCCTGGTAGGAAACAGATTTCCTCTCAGATGTTTTTAATTGAAGTGGTTTTAATGAAAGGATTATTTACAGAGGAGTAGACAAAATTAAGGAATTCAACCAGCAACATTGGGAAGTCATTCCGTCCCTAGACCTATAGGAGAGGAAATAGTGTTACAGGAGTCTAGGAGAACTGGAATTGTAGAAGAGGGCTGTCTGCAGCTGGATTCAATGGAGGAGGGAAGCTGTAACCATAGCACCAAAGGGAGGAAACGAAGAAGAAACACCCTACCTTGGTCTCCCAGGACCTCCCACTGACTGAACCCAACTAGACGACAAAAGGCAAGGGTATTCAAGTGATACAGGTCAGTCTTCTAGAGCCATAGCAGAGCAAAGGGTGGCAATTGCTCTGAAGAGATGTAATCCAAGCTTGAAAGATATCAAACTATGGAATGTGAAGAAGCACAGCACAGCCATGGCAGTATGAACAAAATTGTAGAACCAAAAAGAGGTGGCATGGGAAAGAAATACCCTGACCTCTCTCTCCTACTTCCAATATGCTGCCAGCATCTCCCATTAGCAAAATAAACTCAATTGTTTTTATTGCTACTAATCTACCTGATCAATTAGGAGGTCAGCATAGTTAATGGAGGGGATATTCAAAACTTCTAAGAAGATGCAGCCATCTTAAATAATAAACCATCATAAATGTTCATTAGGATGAAAAAGTAATGAAGTCTGATCTTCCTTAGCTTTTCTTAATTTATTTTTAGAGATACACATGCCTAATCTCTCTGCTTCCCTCTCACCAATAGAGATGAAACATTTGGTCTCTTAATAGCCCAGAGACCATAAATGATTGACATTTAGCTTGAGCCGAGGACTAATTGTGGAAAGTCGATATCTCAGTGGAAACTGGAGACTTCACTTGTTGCTCTACTTTCAAATATCTTTTTTTGAAAAGGGTGGAAGAGGTCCATGGGAATGGCTATATAGGAAAGATGTACTTTTCTTATTTCCCAATTTTCCTTAGTTTTTAGTGGTGCCAAACTCTCTGTGTGCACTGAAGATTCTCTTTTGTGTTTCCTCTTTCACACCCAAATGACCTCTCTGATGCCAGATTGAAGTGATCACAAGGTAGTGACCAATATTTAAGGAAGAGCTGCTCAGGCCAAGCCACACAGAATGCTATCCGATGCAGAGAAGGATAACTTAAGAGAGGGGCATAGTTTGGCATCTTCTGAGTTTTTATTAAATCTAGACTATGCTGGTGCTTGTACAAGTAGAAGATTGGATTAATAAAGCAAGCGTGACCATTAAGAAAATGATCAAATACTAAATGGAAGATCATTGGGTTGGTAAACAATAATCTTGGTTCCAGTTCTACTACCTATTCAGGACATTATGGAGACCTCACTTTATTCACCCAAACTTCTCATTTCTTAAGTTAAAATGATGTGATCTAAGACCCCTTTTAGCCCTACCATATTATCTCTGCATAGGTATTATTTCTTCAAATAAATAAGGCTGAGGGTTAATGATAATAATGCTCAGATGTAGGAATATTTTAAGAAGGATGCTGATTTCTTCCATTCCCAGAGGAGAAAGAAAAGAAGTTGGAAAATAAGGGTAGAAAACTAATATTTATGAAGCATCTATTATATGTCAGACACTCCTCTAAGCATGTTTCTTATGTTATTCATTAGTTCTAATATCAATGCTACATTTTAAAGTATTGTTTTCTTTTACTTTACAGATAAGAAATGGAGGCAAGAGAATTTGGCTATTTTTCATCTTTTTAGAAATACTCACTTTCTCCATTGACCACTCAGTCCTTACAGGCAATCTCACTTCCACTCTCGCTAAGGTACAAAACTTTCTGTTCAGGCTTCTCAGGATTTGCTGGGCCTTACCCTGTGCTCTTTCTTGACATCCTCTTCTGGCAGGCTTCTCTGACACTAGACTTCCCTGATTTAACTCCTATGGTAGCAGGTATAAATTTTATACACCATGTAGCTTAAACAAAGATGAAATTTTATTTTATTCCAAATGAACCTAGTATCTTTCATGTTTACTAATAGTGAAAAACTTAAATTTATCAAATCTGGATCACTGAGGGTTTTCTGTACTAAAGCACAATCTCGTTGATGCTTGGCTTCTCTTATTCTTTTTCCCAGATTGATCTAAGCTCTGAGGGGCTTACCTTTGTTTGTCACATGGGAGAGGCTGCTGGAATTTGCTTTTGATGACTCTCCTGCTCTCTTGCTCTGCAAGTGCATGGTGACTACTCCTAGAAACTCGGTGGTCTGTCTCTGCTGACTCACTCCTACCTCACAACACTTGGCACTCTGATCCTTTGACTTAGTCACATCCTCCTTTCATTCGCAGCTTTGGTTGGCCACCCTGCAGCCTCTGCTCAAGGCTCTTCTGGCTTTATTTTATTCTTTAACAACTGGTCATTTTGACCTATTATCTTTTGTGGTAACCCCCCTGTAGGAAGACTACTTCTCAGCTGTCATCTTTGTCTTATGCTTCATTAGACACACAAACCCTTTTGGGATTTCTTTTATATCTCAAAGAAATCTAAAGAGAATGGCAGGTGGGTAGAGAGAGTGGGGAGAGGCTATCTCAATCCATGTTCTGCCTAGACCTGCTCAGAAAACATTTCTACTTCCTCAAGCTACTCCATGTTGATAGAAGACCCTTGGGAAATACGGATCCTTCCAGGGTTTGAAAGAGTTGCTTAGAGCCCCTTGATTTTCATTCCCCAAATCCATCTGGCCATCATTATCTCCCATCCAGATTTTGACCCTGAGACAAGAGTTCACACTAGTATCCAACCTCCCTTGCTCTCCTTTCCTTATCCTCTCCAGGCTTCTCCTTTCTTCAGCCTTGCAAGGATTCCTACTTCTCTTCCTATGGTGCAAAATCTGCTCTCCAATGATCATGAATTCTTACAGGTTCTATAATTTAAAGAAGGAAATACTATGAGTCCACCAGACTCATGGTGGTGGTGATGGTGGTTCAGGGCAGGGGATAAGAAAAAGCTTTCTCTTTCTAAGTGTCTCTATCACTGGTTTCAAGAACCTAGTTTGTAACTCAAAAAGAATAATCTCTTTTTCTTGCTGAGATTCCTCCCCATGCCACCTTTATTCTTTGTTTCCTTAACACATTAAGCCTCAGCCTCAGGGTTTATAGTCAACTATGCATAAAAAGGAATTGGCAAGAAGGGAAAATACAACATATTGGGTAACGTTTCAAAGTGTTATTTTGTTAGACTGTCTTTGACAGCTTCTGTTCTGATTTCTCTTCATTCTCCCACACTATCAACACCGGTGTTAAGACATTGTCAATGAACAACTTCTCTTCTTCCATACATGTATTTTTAATTCCTGAATATAGTTTTGTACTGTAAATTCTTTACTTCTTTGAGGACATGTACCTTTTTGAGATTTTATTGAAAGCCAGAGACTATTTTTCCCAGAAAAAATATACTTAAGCATATATATTGTCTTAGTACATTTGGGCTGCTATAATAATAATAATAATAATAATAATAATAATAATAATAATAAAATAGGTAGCTTAAACAGCAAACATTTATTTCTCACAGTTCTGGAAGCTACAAGTCCAAGATCGAGGTATTAGCAGATTCTGTGCTTCCTGGTTCATAGGCCACTGTCTTTTCACTGTGTCCTCCTGTGGCAGAAGGATCAAGGGGGTTCCCTGGGGTCTCTCTATTATGGGCATTTAATAGAGAAAGGAACCCATTCATGAGGTTTCCACCCTCTGACCTAATAACTTCCCAAAGGCCCCACCTCCTAATAAAGTCATATTGGGGGTTAGGATTTCAACATATGAATTTGTGGGGGGAGGACATAAACATTCAGTCCATAATACATAGGATTTTTTTCATTATTTGAAGAGCTTCATAGAGTTTCTTAAGCCTATTAAAAAAACAATGGAGGATACAATTACGTGGGTTAGGACCACTTGTCTGTCTGTTCGTTGCTACATTCCCAGGCCTAAAAGAGCACTGCCACAAAAATGGTATTCAGAATCAATTCTTCAGTTAAATAAATGAAAAAATTAATATTTCCAACTCTCAGTTCTCTCCTGAATTTTAGCCCATTTTACCAACTGTCATGCAGATATCACATCATAATCTTAAACTCAATATACCCAAACAGACCCATTATCCTTCACTTTTGTTCTCTATGTAAATCAATGGCCCCTGCTGTCCTTTGAGCTATTCTGACTCTACCTTCAGCATCTTTGACTCCTTCTCCTCTCCTTTTACATTCAATTGGTTTCCAAGGCCTTGTTGATTCTGTCTTCATAATATCTCTCAGTTTCCCACAATCTATTGCCACTATATGAAGAAGGCATTTTGGGGTATCCAGCTGTGAATGAACTGTGACTTTCAACACCTCTCTCACAGGGTAGGTTCCAGGAAACTATGCTGATCCCCTGCTCCCATGACCATAGTTGACTGGTCCAAAGGTGGGCCAATCACATTTTGTCTTTTAGAAATCTGGAATTAGGACTGAGAAATTCTAATTCACTTTAGATTAATTCATCCAATACAGGATGTAGAAAGTACAGAGTTCTGCACCTTCATCCATGTGGAGTGAATAGCAGAAAAAGAAAATAAGCCATTCAGAGAGAAGCAGGAGCCAGAAACCCAGAATCCAGAGTGACTATCCCCAGTTCCCCAGCACCAGGTTTCTTTCTATTCCTGAAGTCTGGCTGTATTCCTGCCCTTGGGTCCAGTAGGGCACCTTTTTTTTTCTTACATCCTTTTAAGAAAATTTCCTAATATCTTTGTTTGCTTTTTCTAGCTTGTAACTTTCTGTTATTTGTGGGGTTGTGTGTTAAAATGGAATTTGTCCTGCCTCCCTTTCAGTGAAGGCAAGATAAAAGATGCTATATCTCTCCATCGTTAGTTGAGAGATGGACATGTTAGGTCCATGAACTTGTGATGCAATTTTTTAATTCTCTCACATAAGGCTGTAAAAGAGCGGCAAGAATGAAGAGCAAGAGGTAATTTGTGAGAGGCTTTCTTTGCAGGCACTCCAACCTCCCAATATTGAGGCTTTTAATTTCTAACTAGTGTTGATGGAACTTGGATATGTGTTCATTTAAAAAGGGATCCTATCCATGAGAGAATTCCTGTAGGGCATTGTAGAAGACTGAGTGAAGATCAAGAGCATCCAGATCGAGAAAAGGCATTACCATGTTCAAAGCATGCAGCCTAGTTGCAGCTCAAGCACTAATTTTGTGCTTGAAAACTCTGGCATGTCTGGCCTCTCTGTTCTGCTTATTTTGCCCTGTCTTTCTCAACTTAATATCTTACGATTGTTGGAACAATAAGTTTGGATATGAAGGCAGCTCACCCTGCCAAGGGGTTGGCTCCTTCCATCTGGCCAGGATGTTTTAATGGGAGGTTCTTGAGAAAGATAGGTGTGACACTCTAGTCTTACCTCCTGTAAAAGAAACTCCTGGCCAGAACTCGGTTGCATAGTCACACCTATCTCAAGGGAGGCTGGGAAATACTGACTTTAGCTGGGCTGCTGTTTGATTGGCTAATACTCTGCTGTTCTCTTGCTAATAAAAGAAGGGGAGAACAAATACCAAGGGCAAGAAGGCAGCTCATCCACAATTCTCTTACTAATACAATTTACCTTATGTACTAATGGCTGATTATTCTTGCTAATATCATTTCACTTATCTTCCCTACAAGTTTCAGTGATCTCCAAATCTCTACTGGATAAAGTTCAAACTCAGTTTCCCTTAAAAATAATTCTTAGTATTTTATTAGACAGCTATATCATAGACTTAATTATCCACTGTTCTGTTCTTGAATATTTACATATTTTCCTTTCTTTTGTTATTATGGGCAATGTTGTTGTAATACCCTTGTAGTTAGCATCACTGTGTTAGTCATTTCTAACAGGACATTTTAAAAATTTTACTCATAGCCCCATATGGCACTTAACAGATAGCACAAGATACGTGTTTACTAAGTTGCAGGGAAATTGGGGTTCCTATGGCCAGGATCCTCACTGAACTTAAACCACCAGATGATGTAACTGGCCTGTTGCTAGGCTACCGCTTCCACACCTTTAGGCAATAAGCTATTATTGCACTATAGAGCTCGGCCCAGTGCTCTGGGCAGAGGCAGAGATGCTAGTGCTTGACCTACCGCCGGGAGAACAAGCCAGGTAATAAACCCTTTCACCCTGTGGATAAAATGAGAGTTCCTGTGGCCAGGATTCTCACCTGGCCCTGGTTGATTAGCTCACTGCACACCTGTGGGCAATACATGGCTGTTGACTCTATATAAAGAGCTCCGCCCAGTGCTCTGGGCGTGACACAGTGGTATGGCTGCAAGTCTGCAGAAGAGCAGAGCAGAGGCTGGAGTAGTGGCAGCGCCAAGGACAGAGGCCCAGTGGATGGCTGTGCGGGATGGCTGTGTGGGACAGCTGTGCAGGCAGAGGAGCCCAGAGGCAGAGACCAGCTTGCTGTGTACAGACTCACTCTGAGTGAACAGGATTTTAGTGACTGACCTGCCACCTGGAAATAAAGTTGGGTATAACCCTTTCACCCCAAGAACAGTTTTTCTGTCAATTTCTTTGGTCACATTGAATCCATAGCAAACTTGCCCAGGGCTGAAACCCATTGGCAAGACACACCCCCAAAGAAACGTTCTACTGTTATTTCTTTGGTCATACTGAATCCATAGTGAACTTGCCAGGGGCTGAAACCCATTGGCAAAATGAAGTCCTTGCTCAATAGGTTAAAAATGTACTAACTTTGCCATGGAAAAGTGAGTTATTAGCTGCAGAATCTCGGGTTTATGAATTCAGTTCAAATAATTAAGCAAGTTCTAAAAGAAAGCATCCAAAATGAAACATGAAAGACAAGGAAGCAAGAGCACTAAAGAGCCTGGATAATTTAATTCAATTGTGTTAGTTCAGGTAATGCCAGCTGCTATAACAAATAAACTTTGAAATATCATGATAACATAAAATAAACTTTTACTTCTTATTCAAGTAATATTGATCTTCATGCTGGGGGAGAGGAAGAGTGTACATGGTGGTAATTTTTCAGAAGCCAGGCTGAGGGATACTTTATTGTCTTCAACAAGTGGCTGTCATGGTTATCCTGGTGCTAATATCCAGTTGGGAGAGAGGAAAAGAGGAATAGTGAATGAAGTACACCTGCTTCCTAACAACCTTGGCCTAGAATTAACTAGTTACATGGCTCTACTTAGATAAGAGGGGGGAAGCAATGAGTAGCCCTTTGCAGCTTCTAAAATAGATCTTTGCAAGATCCAATACCATGCTTTAGAGCAAGGCAAGCAGTTTCATGGCTCATGTGCCACCACACCCACTGCAGACTTTGCTAATCCCAGCAGTTTATCCCATGGAGAGCACCCCTGATCTCCATCATTTCAGGGCTCTATGCAACCAATGCTGTGGGCACGTTTGATGGAGCCTAATTACCATCCCTGTCTCAACTTTCACCTTGTCCTCTTCCTGTTCTTTAACAGACCTCTAGTAAAAGTGAATACAAATGAATGATCCTGTATATTCAAAATTAGGCTTCAGTATTTTTGTGGACACTATTTCATTCATATCAATTTTTCACCTAAAAAGATGCAATAAATTGAGAATCTTAAAAAAGAATCCTAACAAATGAGTTAATTGAATGAAAAGGAAACATAAAAATGTGTGCAGTGAGAAGCCTATTTAATACATATAAATATATATAATATATATGTGTATATAAAATAACATAAACAAGTATGGCAGGATTACAAATAATTTAAACATTCTGTATTAGGCTTTTCTATTTTTTTCCCAATTTCCTACAAAGAGCAAATAAATATTTTACAATCAGGGAATAAGGTGAAAAGTCATCATGAATACCTAGCCTACCTATTAGGTACAAAATGGGCACCCACCAACCTGGTCCATAACGGGTGGGTATTATCACCTTGGCATGTCAATGCTACCACTTCAAGTCAGTTCTGATGGGAGCAGCAAACACACAGGAAGGGCAAGACCCTTCCTCCTCCAGCCTTTCTGGCTCCCTCTCAGGCCCCCTGCTGACAGGGCTGGGGACTGGTGGACATGCAGTCCCAGGATCCTGAGCAGAGCAGAGAAGGCTGAGGGACGCTGACCTCCACACCGTTCCTGTTTCTGACGTTGTAGCTAAGAGTGCCTCTTCCAATATTATGTTTAACCAACATTAAGTCCAACAATGTGCTACAGACATCCAGTGATGGATCATTTCACTTGTGTTAAAAACCGTCTTTCTAATGACCACATCAAGCAATAGGTCATTGTAAACAAATCCTTCCAGGAAAGCTTTTGGACTTGAGCTCTGCTAAAACACTGGGGGAAGTCTTCATTGCCCAGGAAGGACCAGAACTTTCCACCCTTAATTTTCTGGGTTTTTATTTTCTTCTGCTTAAGGAAGCTATAACTAATTTCAATATCTCTGAAGTTTTCTTTTTAGTATGCTGAACTTCAATAGGCTTTCATTAGTTTATATTGGGGCTCTTTAACGGAAAGATCCTCTGTTCCAGCTTTGTTGTCAAGAACGAATTTTCCATATCACACATTGTTCTCTTTATGATTCCTGGGAGAAATTCCTGCCTGATCTCACTACCAAGAAAGATGAGTGGTCAGTTTGTTTTTAACTTACACACTGTGAACTGTATAACTGATGTATTCTCCTCACTTAGCTGCTGGCAAGCTTACTGCCAAATTTCCTCCCTACTTTATCCCCTACTCTAGCATATGTGTGGGTCACAAAAATAGGCACTTTTTATCCTATTCCTGTCTAATATTTATCTTTAATATTATATTCTTTATTCCACTTTTAACTTATGGCACTTAATCATATTTTATATGCCCATTGTAAACCTCCTGATATGCATTAGGGAAAAGGCAGAGTATAATTAAATATATATAAGAAAACAAACAAAAGGAGTTTACAGGGGTTGGGAAAAGATCCTTGACAAGACCAAGTGATACAATTTCAAGCAATAGGCTAAGTAAAATCATTAAAAATATGTATAAACTTTAAATTATTGTGATGTTTGAGACTGGTGAAATGTCCACATATTTATTGCTTCCACTGCAGAAAATGTAGTATGAAATTAGAACTTCTGATACAGTATTTATAGTTTAAATAGCCCTGATTTAACTTTGTGGCTCTCTTTGGACATCCCTCCTGGTTCTTATTTATGTAGCAAGTATTATACTTTATTTTAAATATATCTTTTTAAGAAGGCCCTTCAAAAGTGTGCTATAACCTGAAGTTTCATTTGGTTATGTCCAGAACCCAAACATTTTTCTCCTGTCACAATATATTTCCATTTTGACACTGAGGGCTATTGGAAAATGTACTTGACAGCCACCGTTGCTAGAATATTGGTTCATATTTGACAGTATTCCTAAGGACATGATTCACAGGTAAATATGAATAGTGACAAGATTGACAAAATACATGACAGATGTTCAAAGATCGTCCTACCTTGCCAAAATATCGCTCTCATCTGGCCTCTCTCCGTCTACATCTCCCCCTGGCTGCAGCTCCAGGTAACTGGATCGCAGAAGGCTCCACTGCAGAGGAAAGAGTGGGTCTTTGGCTGGTGAACTCGGACACCCAGCCCCCATTCCCATGGATATCACTTTAAGAAACCTAAAGACTCCACCAGTGTTTACAATGAATCCTGGCTAGATAAATATTTTAAAGTATTACTACCATGTCCTTACAATTGGATCATTTAATGTCTCTGAACCTCAGGCTCTCGGGAAAATAGTACCTGCCATTGCAGATAAGCAAGAAGATTTATTTAGCTAGCTAATACCTGTGAAAGAGACTGCCTCAGAGTAGGACTCCAGAAGTGGTAATTGTTATTATTATTAACTGTCTTCTACTTGGGAGGAGACAGATTATAATATATCTTCCTGGGGTTCCAATTTTCTGCTAGGATAGGGCAAACAACTGCTTGAAAGGAAAATCCAACTTTTAAGCCATCTGTTGTTTAATTTACTTGAGACCAAAGCCAATGGCCAGAGTTTGAGTTAAAGAGGCTGGCTGCTATAAGAAGGAATTAGTTGTCTGGGGTGCAAAAACCAACGTCCCTGAAAAATTTAAATGACATTGTATAGTCCTTGAAGCAATGCTGGCTCTCTACAGACCACATAAGAATTGTTTGCTGTCCTGAATGTTCCTTTGAAATTCATGCTCTGTCTTGCTTGGTAATTCATCTAAGAGGTGCCATTAGCTGACAGTAGTGTTGGGTCTGCCCTATTCCCACCTGGTGGTAGCAGACAGGAACTGAGTCCAGTACAGGCAAGGCTCTGGTGGCAGTGGAAAGTTTGTCCTGCTGTTTACAAAGTCTTATAAATATGGTCCTGCATATGCCTGGAGAGAGCTCTAAACTACATAGTAAATAATATTTAAATTAAATACCCCCCAAAAGGGTTGCCTTATTTCCAAAAGGGCCACTTCACATAGATACAAATGAGACCAGCAACAGAGACACAGCCAGTTCATTCACTTGTGAATTTTGTTGACTGCAGGGTGGCCAAAATGCTCAGCATACATCCTTAAAATTCCACTCAGGGGACTACCCAGAATCACCTAAGAACCTGACCACACCCTGAGTGGTATCCATTTCTGTGTTGTAGATGATCTGTTCTATTCTCCCTTCTACTAGGATGGGAGCTCCTGGAAAGAACACAATTTTGCTTGTTTTTTTTAATATCTGTTGTTTTTCATATCTCTATTTTTGCATTGTCTATCTATATGGCACATAGGTACTTAATACAGGTGAGTTAGTTGAATTAAACCATGTGCTCACCGTGAAGCCCAGCATGTGCAATGTTAGAAATGTTTTAGACAGTTGTTACCTCCTACATTTGCTTACTTGAAGATTAAATTTAGAGGGTCTTAAAATGGAGATTAAAAAATACCAAGTTCAACCAACAAACATTACACATAATGGTTCTGAGAGGCAGACAGGTAAAGCAAATTACCTGAGGCCACAGGTCTGACCAGGGGCACAGGCAGAACAGGCATCAACTATTTGACTTCTCACTAGGTATTTTCAGATGATATGTAATCAAACATCATGTTAAAACCAGAAAACCCTTTCTCTGGGTGTCAGGTTTCTGTTGGTTGCCCAGGGCAACTAAGGTTTCAGTGGGATTTCATCTCATTTGTGGGATCCACAGGACTAGCTCACTAAGCTCTCCATCCCACTCCTTCAAACCTTCCCTTTGATATTCCAAAAAGAAAATACAAATTCTCCCTGAGGATCCTATTCTGATATTCCATTTGAACACTCATTTTCTTTTTGTCAGAATCAGTTGAAAACAAAATTTAAACTAATGTTTTTTCCTCTCCTTTTTGGATAATTTTCTCTCAAACTTTGAGTCAACTCACCACTACCTCAAAGTATTGAAACAACATATTAAAACATGTTTGTGACAGATCTTAGAAGTGAGATGTTTTGGTTGGTTTTTCCTAAGCTGAAAACGGTTTTATCAACCTTACGTACTGAAGGCAGAAACATCATTTCAATGGCTGTCAGCTATACTAGGATTTGGGTCCTTATACAAAGATGGCAAAAAAAAAATGTCTATTTCTGTTTTTTTTTTTAAGAATTGGTTTCAAATGTGCAACAAAGTGGTTCAACAGTTACCCCTATTATTAAATCCTCACCCCCCTGTAGTGTGGTTACTATCTATCAACATAGAAAGATGTTAAAGGATCATTGAAAACATGTCTATTTCTATAGAATTTTTTCATACAGTTCCAGCCTAGAAAGAGTTATTTTAAGATAAAAATGTTTAAAATAGAAGGCCTAGTCTAAAAAAATATGGCATATACATTGCAAACTTTAAATATAATCAGCTTATAACAAAACAATAACTGACATGTATAAGTTGAGCTTATTAAGACAGGCATGTTTCTTATAGCTTTGCTTTTATTAACTGATTCAATGCTTACAACCGCCTATAAAGTGAACACTGCTACTGTGCCTATTGGACATAATAACAATAATGTCCAGCATATTAACATCTTCCAAGTAACAGCTATGTGCAAACACTAAATTAAGCACTACAGGTACTTCTTATCATTTCATTCTTATATTGCCCATGAAAGGTTAGCCTCATCCCTGAGTGAAAAACTGAGGTTCCACAAGGCAAGTTATTTGCCCAAAGCTGTACAGTTAGGGAGGAATGGAGCTGAGAGGCAAACCCGCTTCTATCTAATCCAAAGCCCATATTCTGTCCATGGGCAGCAAGCCCCCTGAAGACAGGCAGTGATATGTGGTTCCTTCCCAACCCTTGTTAAGGAGCACACTGAGTCTCCGCCTGCCTACCCTACTGTTAACTATAGCCTGAGGTTCATATGTTGACTTTAACTTTAGGGATGGTGTTCACAATGTTTAACAACCTGAACTACCTGAACACCAACTCATCAGCAGCACAGCTGGGGCCGCAGACCTGGAGCAAGGCTCAGGGTGTCTTCAGGCTTTGTTCTCGGGCACGTGAGAGAGAGAGAGAGAGAGAGAGAGAGAGAGAAAGAGAGAGAGAAAGAGAGAGAGTGTGTGTGTATGTGTGTGTGTGTGTGTGTGTGTGTGTGTGTGTAAAGAGATGCTGCTATCCCAGAGGCCGGGCCGGGACTAGAGTAATGAAATGGTATTCAGGAGTCCCAGGGCAGTACCTGCTTACCAACCTTCATGAAAGTATTGTAATATTTTAAGAACTGATACTTGTATAAAGCAAGTGAATATCTAGTAATAAATTTTATAAAAAGCAAAACAATGAAATCCTGGCGACAAAAGCTAATTACAGGAAGAAATGGTAAGTAGTATAACACAGAGACTAGAAGTTCAGTCTCTGCAGCCAAACTGACTGTATTCAAACTATTGCTTCCTTATCATATGACACTCGCAAATTGCTCAACTTCGGTGCTTCAGTTTTCTCATCTGTGAAATGAGTGACATAAAATTACTTACCTCATCTGCTTATAGTGAGCAGTGAGTGAGATAATCCGAGAAAATCCCTTAGGAGAATATCTGGGACACACAATGTGTCATTTAATTTCATAAGACTCTACATGCCTTTAGAGAGCATCTTCATATTTTTTCCTTTTGTGTGGGGGGATTTTACAAAACTTTCTAATAGTAGGTTGCAACCACCAAATTCTTTCCACTACTGTAGTGTTCATGTTTTTAGTTATTTCCTCTTAGAAAAGCTGTTTTCCTGAATTTTCAGTATGAATGTCTTATGATTAACGACCTTTTGATTATTTACATTTTATGTGACTAACATATAGAACAATAAAGACAAAGATAATCTAAAAAACAGGTAACGCTGAAGATCACTCCTATATGGCTTTAAACAAGTGCTTTCTTGCATTTTCCTCTTGCAGATTAATCTTTAATTAATCAAATATTTACTGAATGCCATTTTAGTTCCTCTACTGTATTACACAAAGGGTGCAGAAATCAATAATATAGAAGCCCTGGCATTGGGGAAATCAGTCTAGCATAAAACAGAGCTGAAACAATCCTTTACAGGAGGGCTTTTATAAGGTGATGAGAGCCATAATCTCTGCTTGGGGAGTCATGGCAGGTGCCATGGATGAGGCGAGTATCCCCTCTAGTGAGCAGGAGATGCTACCAGTGTCTTTTTTAAATAATTTATTTCGGTATCATTATTCTACAATTACATGTGCAATATTATGGTTATTAAACTACCCCCTTCATCAGGTCCCCCCCAACAACCCCATTACAGTCACATTCCATCAGCGTAGTGAGATGCTATAGAATCACTACTTGTCTTCTCTGAATTGTACAGCCCTCCACATGCTGCCCCAACATTACATCTGCTAATCGTAATGCCCCTTTTGCCCTCTTACCCCTCCCTTCCCTCCCATCTTCCCCAGTCCCTTTCCCTTTGGTAACTATTAGTCTGTTCCTGGGTTCTGTGAGTCTGCTGCTGTTTTGTTCCTTCAGTTTTTTTCTTTGTTCTTATACTCCACATATGAGTGAAATCATTTAATACTTGTCTTTCTCTGCCTGGCTTATTTCACTAAGCATAATACCCTCTAGCTCCATCCATGTTGCTGCAAATGGTAGGATTTGTTTTCTTCTTATGGCTGAATAATATTCCATTGTGTGTATGTACCACCTCTACTTTATCCATTCATCTACTGATGGACACTTAGGTTGCTTCCATTTCCTGGCTATTGTAAATACTGCGGTGATAAACATAGGGGTGCATCTGTCTTTTTCAAACTGGGCTGCTGTAGTCTTAGGGTAAATTCCTAGGAGTGGAATTCCTGGGTCAAATGGTATTTTTATTTTGAGTTTTTTGAGGAACCTCCATACTGCTTTCCACAATGGTTGAACTAATTTGCATTCCCACCAGCAGTATAGGAGGGTTCCCTTTTCTCCACATCCTCGCTAGCATTTGTTGTTGTTTGTGTTTGGGATGTTGGCCATCCTCACTGGTGTGAGGTGATATCTCACTGTAGTTTTAATCTGCATTTCTCTGATGATTAGCGATGTGGAGCATCTTTTCATGTGTCTGTTGGCCATCTGAATTTCTTCTTTAGAGAAGTGTCTATACATGTCCTCTGCCCATTTCTTAATTGGATTATTTGCTTTTTGTTTGTTAAGGTGCGTGAGTTCTTTATATATTTTGGATGTCAACCCCTTATCAGATACGTCATTTATGAATATATTCTCCCATACTGTAGGATGTCTTTTTGTTCTACTGATGGTGTCCTTTGCTGTACAGAAGCTTTTCAGCTTAATATGGTCCCACTTGTTCATTTTTACTTTTGTTTCCCTTGCCCGGGGAGATATGTTGATGAAGAATTTGCTCATGTTTATATCCAAGAGATTTTTGCCTATGTTTTATTCTAAGAGTTTTATGGTTTCATGACTTACATTCAGGTCTTTGATCCACCTTGAGTTTACCTTTGGGTATGGGGCTAGACAGTAGTCCAGTTTCATTCTCTTACATGTAGCTGTCCAGTTTTTCCAACACCAGCTGCTGAAGAGGCCGTCATCTCCCCATTGTATATTCAAGGCTCCTTTATCAAATATTAATTGACGGTATATGTTTGGATTAATGTTTGGATTTTCTATTCTGTTCCACTGGTCTGTGGGTCTCTTTTTGTGCCAATACCAATTTGTCTTGATTACTGTGGCTTTGTAGTAGAGCTTGAAGTCAGGGAGTGTAATTCCCCCTGTTTTATTTTTCCTTCTATGGATTTCTTTGGCTATTTGGGGTCTTTTGTGGTTCCGTATGAATTTTAGAATTATTTGTTCCAGTTCATTGAAGAAAGCTGTTGGTAGTTTGATAAGGATTGCGTTGAATCCATAGATTGCTTTAGGTAGTATAGCCATTTTGACAATATTTATTCTTCCTAGCCAAGAGCATGGGATGCATTTCCATTTGTTAGTGTCCTCTTTAATTTCTCTTAGGAGTATCTTGTAGTTTTCAGAGTACAGGTCTTTCACTTCCTTTGTTAGGTTTATTCCTAGGTATTTTATTCTTTTTGATGCAATTGTGAATGAAATTGTTTTTCTGATTTCTCTTTCTGTTAGTTCATCGTTAGTGTATAGGAAAGCAACAGATTTCTGTGTGTTAATTTTGTATCCTGCAACTTTGCTGAATTCAGACATTAGTTCTAGTAGTTTTGGAGTGGAGTATTTAGGGTTTGTTATGTACAGTATCATGTCATCTGCAAATAGTGACAATTTGACTTCTTCTTTACCAATCTGGATGCCTTGTATTTCTTTGTTTTGTCTGATTGCCGTGGCTAGGACCTCCAGTACTATGTTGAATAACAGTGGAGAGAGTGGGCATCCCTGTCTTGTTCCCGATCTTAGATGAAAAGCTTTCAGCTTCTCGCCGTTAAGTATGATGTTAGCTGTGGGTTTGTTATATATGGCCTTTATGATGTTGAGGTACTTGCCCTCTATAACCATTTTGTTGAGAGTTTTAATTATGAATGGATGCTGAATTTTGTCAAATGCTTTTTCAGCATCTATGGAGATGATCATGTGGTTTTTGTTCTTCTTTTTGTTGATGTGGTGGATGATGTTGATGGATTTTCGAATGCTGTACCATCCTTGCATCCCTGGGATGAATCCCACTTGATCATGGTGTATGATGCTCTTGATGTATTTTTGAATTCGGTTTGCTGATATTTTGTTGAGTATTTTTGCATCTACATTCATCAGGGATATCGGTCTGTAATTTTCTTTTTTGGTGAGGTCTTTGCTGGTTTTGGTATTAGAGTGCTGCTGGCTTCATAGAATGAGTCTGGAAGTATTCCATCCTCTTCTATTTTTTGGAAAACTTTAAGGAGAATGGGTGTTATTTCTTCTCTATATGTCTGGTAGAATTCAGAGGTGAATCCATCTGGTCGGGGGTTTTGTTCTTGGGTAGTTTTTTGATTACCGCTTCAATTTCGTTGCTGGTGATTGGTCTGTTTAGTTTTTCTGTTTCTTGCTTAGTCAGTCTTGGAAGGTTGTATTTTTCTAAGAAGTTGTCCATTTCTTCTATGTTTTCCAGCTTGTTAGCATATAGATTCTCATGATATTCTCTTATAATTCTTTGTTTTCTGTGGGGTCCATCGTTATTTTTCCTTTCTCATTTCTGATTCTGTTTATGTGTGTAGATTCTCTTTTTCTCTTAATGAGTCTGGCTAGGGGTTTATCTATTTTGTTTATTTTTTCGAAGGACCAGCTCTTGGTTTCATTGATTTTTTCTATTGTTCTATTCTTCTCAATTTTATTTATTTATTTTCTGATCTTTATTATGTCCGTCCTTCTGGTGACTTTGGGCCTCATTTGTTCTTCTTTTTCCAATTTCAGTAATTGTGTCTTTAGACTATTCATTTGGGAATGTTCTTCCTTCTTTAAATAGGCCTGGATCGCAATATACTCTCCTTTTAGAACTGCCTTTGCTGCATCCCACAGAAGTTGTGGCTTTGTGTTATTGTTGTCATTAGTCTCCATATATTCTTTGATTTCTGTTTTGATTTGGTCGTTAACCCATTGATTAATTAGGAGAATTTTTTTAAGTCTCCACGTATTTGTGAGCCTTTTTGGTTTCTTTCTAAAATTTATTTCTAGTTTTATACCTTTGTGATCTGAGAAGTTGGTTCATAGGATTTCAATATTTTTGAATTTACTGAGGTTCTTTGTGGCCTAGTATGTGGTGTATTCTGGAAAATGTTCCATGTGCACTTGAGAAGAATGTGTATCCTGCTGCTTTTGGGTGCAGAGTTCTGTAGATGTCTGTTAGGTCCATCTGTTCTAGTGTGTTGTTCAGTGCCTCTGTGTCTTTACTTATTCTCTGTCTGGTTCATCTGTCCTTTGGAGTGAGTGGTGTGTTGAAGTCTCCTAAAATGAATGCATTGCTGTCTATTTCCTCCTTTAATTCTTTTAGTATTTGTTTCACATATGCTGGCACTCTTGTGTTGGGTGCATATATATTTATAATGGTTATATCTTCTTGTTGGACTGACCCCTTTATCATTATGTAATGTCCTTCTTTATTTCTTGCTACTTTCTTCGTTTTGAAGTCTATTTTGTCTGATACAAGTACTGCAACACCTGCTTTTTTCTCTTTGTTGTTTGCATGAAATATCTTTTTCCATCCCTTCACTTTTAGTCTGTGTATTTCTTTGGATTTGAGGTGAGTTTCTTGTAGGCAGCATATAGATGGGTCTTGCTTTTTTATCCATTCTGTTACTCTGTGTCTTTGATTGGTGCATTCGGTCCATTTACATTTAGAGTGATTATTGACAGATATGTACTTATTGCCATTGCTGGCTTTAGATTCGTGGTTACCAAAGTTTCAAGGGTTGCTTCTTTACAATCTAACAATCTAACTTAACTTTCTTGTTAAGTTATTGTAAACACCGTCTGATGTTTCTTTATTTTTCTCCTTTCTTATTCTTCCTCCTCCATTCTTTCTATAATAGGTGTTTTATTCTTTGCCTTTAGTTAGTATTTGGATGGTCTGCTTTCTTTGCTATGAGTTTATTTTCTCTGGTGACATCTTTTTAGCCTTAGGGGTGCTTTCCTCTAGAGCAGTCCATTTAAGATATCCTGTAGTGGTGGTTTATGAGAGGCAAACTCTCTCAACTTTCGTTTGTCTTGAAATTGTTTAATCCCTCTGTCATATTTAAATGATAATCGTGCTGGATACAATATTCTTGGTTCGAGGCCCTTCTGTTCATTATGTTAAATATATTATGCCATTCTCTTCCGGCCTGTAAGGTTTCTGTTGAGAAGTCTGATGACAGTCTGATGGGTTTTCCTTCATAGGTGATCTTTTTTGTCTCTCTAGCTCCCTTTAATACTCTGTCTTTATCTTTGATCTTTGCCATTTTACTATGTGTCTTGGTGTTGTCTTCCTTGGGTCCCTTGTGTTGGGAGATCTGTGGGCTTCTGTGGACTGCGAGACTATTTCCTTCCCCAAGGTGGGGAAGTTTCAACAATTATTTCTTCAAAGACACTTTCTATCCCTTTTTCTCTCTCTTCTTCCTTTGGTACTCCTATAATGCGAATATTGTTCCGTTTGGATTGGTCACACAGTTCTCTTAATATTCTTTCATTCCTAGAGATCTTTTTATCTCTCTCTGCCTCAGCTTCTCTGTATTCCTGTTCTCTGATTTCTATTCCATTAACAGTCTCTCGCATCTCATCCAGTCTGCTGTTAAGCCCGTTGATCGCTTGTCTGATTTCTGCATTGTCTTTCCTCACTTCCCTCACTTCCTCCCTCAGCTCTTGCACATTTCTCTGTAGATCCATCAGCATGGTTATGACTTTTATTCTGAATTCTTTTTCAGGAAGACTGTGCATTTCTATGCCTTCAGGCTCCCTCTCTGGGATTGTCTGGTTGATCTTATTCTGAACCATATTCCTCTGTCTTTTCATGGCTATAGAAGTGGTTGCTGGTAGTTGCCACGTATGTCAGCTGGGCTCTTTAAGACTTTAAAAAAAAGACAGAGAGAGAGAGAGAGAAAGAAAAAAAAGAAAGAAAAGAAAAGAAAAAAGAAAGAGAAGAGAAAACAAAAAAACAAAACAAAACAAAACACACACACACACACACACACACACACACACAAAAATACCCACCAGGAGTAGATTCTGTGGGGATGCTGTAGGTGGTGCTGTTGCTCCACTAATCTGCAGCTGTGGCCGCCCCGCACCACAGGGCCCTTTACAGCTCCGCCTCGCGGGGTGCCATGTCCTGTCAGGTGTAGCTGCATGCTGTGTGCTTTCCTGTGTATTCTGGTCTCTCTTTTAGGAATAGTTGTATTTGCTGTATTTTCATAGATATATATAGTTTTGGGAGGAGATTTCTGCCACCCTGCTCATGCCGCCATCTTCCCAGAAGTCCGCTACCAGTGTATTTTATGAAACAAAAATTTATGTATAAATCTAATGTCTCTTACATGTGATGGACACCTTGAGGCTCGTTTCTCTTCCCCTTTCCCAGAGGCTATGACCAAAATGTTTTGAATGTACATTTCCAAATAAGTTTTCATCCTTTTACATGTATATAATGGTATTTGCATACTGTCATCTTATTTGTTCTTTTAAATTTACGTAAGTCAATATATGAGTTTGTAATTTTTGCCACTATCATTATTACACTTGGATACATCCATGATGATTGTAATGGGTCTAGGCTGTCATATAAAACACCACAACCTATTTATTTATTTTTGCTATTACCAATATGTTTCAATGAATGCCTCTTTGTAAGTGTAGATTGAGAGTTTTTTGTTGCTGTTTTGAAAGTAATATACTCAGGTGGAACTGCTGAGTCATAGGGTAAACACATTTTCAGTTTTCCTATATATTCATTAAATTTTTCTTCAGCGTGGCTTTAGAAATTTACACCCGTGCTGGCAACATGTAAGAGTATCATTTCCTCCTCCTGAGCACTAACATCTGCTATTGTCACATTCTTTAAGTATTGTAACAAATGGGTGAAAATGATATCTCACTATAGTTTTAATTTATATTTTCCAAACTATAAGTGATATTGAATTACAGATGGATATTACCCCATTACTTTAAGACTTTGGAGCCTAGAGAAGGTTACGTTGGATAACCAATCCTTTTGGAATCGTGCCTTAAGTAAGCTTCCTTCTCTCAGAGTATGATAAATATCACACCTGCACGGTCCTTGGGGCATAGTAGGCAGTCAGTTCACCTTCGTTGAGTGAATGAATGATAGAAATGTGAAACACAAATGGGAGAAGGACTAGTTGACAAGTTACTTCAATGACTTTTAGTTATGTTGTTTATCATAGATATTTATAATATACTTATGAGTAATATAACTGGGAGTCCACATCTTTTAAAAGTAAGTTATTATTACTTTTCTACAAACTGTTGATAAATAGTTTTTGAGTACATTCCTTTGTAAGTAAATGGGTTTTTCTAAAGAGTTTGAATATAATTGCTTTTTAATATTGCTGTCTGATATGCCTGTTTGGAAAGCCCTTTTAATTTTTGTCATTAAATAGTAACACCTCAGCACTCTTTTCCATGTAGTCACAAATTTTTAATTAAGGAAGTATTCCCAATTTAGCCTCTAACTTGAGTTTGCAGTGCTGAACTTAGGACATAACCATAATATTTCTTTGTTTCAAAAATGTCTTTTATTATTCTGTTTTTCACTTAAAACTACACACACTGTTTATGCTCACTGCAACAAGTCTCAAGCTGTATAGAGGGACATTTACAACCTTATTCATTTATCCAAAAATATTTGTTGAGAGTCCATTGCAAGCAATCGGATAAAGCAGGGGAACAGAATGAGATTAATAGGTAGGAAATGGGAGAATCACATATACTCATTCAACAAACACAGTATGTTAGGCACTAAATCATGCCCTGAGGACATAATTAACTCAGACACCATGATTCCTTTTTAAGAGCTCACTACCTGGTAAAAACATAAAGAAAATACAAGGTGATCTCTACTGGAAAAGATTAGAGCACACAGTTCTAAGGGATTCCTAGAGGAACTGGAGAATTCTTTGTTTGGGGCTGAGGTAAACTTAAGCCAGTGTGCCAGCCTAGAAAGTGTGATAAAATATTAAGACCACAACTGAGAGTAGGATAATCAAAACAGATGACAGAAATGGTTGAAGACTAACGTCTAAGGTCAGAGTCAGATTTTGTCTCTTAGCACTCTGAAGTTTGTAATACAGTATTGTTGTCTAAAATCACTACAATATGCTTAGATCTCTAGGACTTATTTATCTACTGGTTGCAAGCTTGTACCCTTAAATAACATCTCCCCAATCTGTGCCCCCATTCCCAAACCCCTGGTAACCCCACTCTACTCTGTTTTTATGATTCTGGCATTTTTATATTCCACTCATAAGTGGTATCATATAATATCTGTCTTTCTCTGACTTATCTCATTTAGCATAATGTCCTCGAGGTCCATCCATGTTGTCACAAGTGGCAGGATTTCCTTCTTTTTTGTGCCTAAATATTTCATCTGCCAGGCAGATGAAGTGGGTGCATTCCTGATGGAGAGGCAGGAATTGGTCAAGGCATTGGACACTTCAAAGGACCTGGTGGTCCAGGCAATGGTGGAAGCTGAGGCTTCAGCAGAGGGTAGGTGGAGGTGTGTGGCAGGCAGAGGTTGTCAGCAGGGCATGTAGGCTATTCAGAGGCCATCAAATAGCTTCAAGTCAGGAGAGAACATGATGAGGTCTGGGTTTCACTTATCAGTGGAGGCTGCACAGGAGCATGCCAAAAAAGGTATGAAAACAGCCCAGGAAAAAGTGCAATAGAGGGCCTGAAGGAAAACGTTCAAAACATGGCTAGAGAGAAGAGAGGCTGCGGAGTTTAGAAACATGTCCGGGTGCAGGGAAAAAAATGTATGTCAAAGTATTTCCTGCTCTTCTGAAACGACCAGTTGCAGAAAAAATGTGGGAATGGAATCAAACATTTCTTACTCCTTTTTATACTACTTCATTGTTTTTGGAGAATTGAGCTGGATTGACGAAAATATTAAAAGTGCAGTATGAGAAGCTTTTTTCTTTAAATTCCCCACAAAGACCAGAAGTATATAATCTCATGAAAATAAAATTTAGTACAAAGAAAAATTTCAAACTTTTAATCGAAGGCTATGTCTGTCCTTGTGTTTTCTGACCCAGAAATTCTTTTCTAATAAAGTGGAATTGACTTTTGATGAGGCTTATGCTTGATAACTCTTTGAATGTGTCTTACATATTTTGTTATTTTCTATTAGAGAGGAATAACATTGCTTTGTATTCTCTAGCCTATTATTCGTGCGTTGGTGTGTATAATTTATTACTCTACTGATGGCTAAATAAAGAAATAAAATGATAAAAAATAAATTCCAGCTCTTACAACCTGAATTTCAAATCTTAACCTGGAAACATTTTTCTCCTTTACAAAAACGATATAAATAAGATCCCATGTGTTCTCTTAGAAACATAATTTTAAGTTGTCTTTGAAGGAATCATTAATTTCAGAGTGTGTTCCTGGCTTCAGGAAGAAAATAATTTCTTTAGTCTTTCTTTTCCTGAATCTAGCCTACTTTTCTTTCTGATCTGTTTTGTTTTCCACAAAGTCTTCTTAGAACATGAAATGCCCACACGTGTGTTTTTCCCTTCCCCTCAGCAGCTGCATTCTCTGCCACACAGTCACATGACCTGGTGGCCAGCTCATCAGTCCATCCCTTCATGTGGAAATCACTGGAGTCCAAAGGCCTCTCCGGGGTGGCACCACACTAATTTACTTGTATGACATTGCCAGGGGAAGCCATGCTTGCTCCAGACTCATTTTGAACTTATGAGGAAGGATGTAGATGACAGCAGGGGAGGATTTTACAAGACTCTGTCTAGACTGCCAAAACAATCTGTGGTGGGAGAAAATTGCATAAATATGGGCTACCAGGAAACTTTCATTTTTCTTCTCCCCTCCTTGTGGTCTTTTTATTTGGTGTGGGACAGAGTGCAGCCTGGGCTGGCAATTCCATAAATTATACTCTTTGAATCATGTAACAATAACTCAAGGACCAGAATGATTTAATGCTATATAGTAAGTGAATATAGACGAAGCAAGTGACTTTGTGCTTGTTTTTAACTCACATGTTTCTTTCTAATTTCTTAGGCTTATCCAAGGTTTTGTGGACTATCTTTTCAAGACAGACACTGTGAGAATAAATAAAAATGGACAAGTGATGATCCAGTTTTCTCCTGTCAATGGAAGACAGCTAAGGCCCAGAATCAATCCATGAATGTATATGAGAGTCTTTGCCTCCACCCTAGCCCCTTAGGGGTCTGGCAGAGCCCCTGGTCAGTTAAATTAGAAAGAGAGGTTTCAAATGCCTCTCCCATGTTCCAAACGATGTACTTTTCTAGAAATACAAAAATCTACTGGCTTAAGGTGATTATTTTCTTCATCCAACCCCCAAAAAGCATGACTTGCTAAGTTTTCTTCACTGAATCTCCTTTTTAATTCTTGCACCCAGGGCTGACCACCAAAACAAGGTAAACAGGTACACTACTTGAAGTGTCAGGCCCAGGTAAACCTGTGGTTTGACCAAGATTTTTCTCTATATTCAACAAAACCTATGACACAAGAAAGTATTTTCAGAATCACATAGAACCAAATTCAAGATCCTAAGAAACATTGCTTTTCCTTCCTCTGTATTTCGTTTTTCTGGGCTCTTATTCTATCTTTGGCATAAATACTCATTCCCCTACCCACTGACCACCAGCTACCACCTACTGTCATCCTGCCTGAGATCATCCAAATCTGTTCCAAACTGGCCTACTTTGTGCCCAATTTTTTCAAAGACTTGCTAATGGTTATTGAACATTTAGTCTAGAGGGTAAGTGATCAGTTATGCTGCATAAAAAACCATCTAAAAACTTAGTGGCTTGAAACACCAACCAATCCTTATACTTCATGATTCTTTGGGTTGGCTAGGATCGGGTTGGGTGGTTTCTCTACCAGCCTCACTGGAGGTTGCCTACGAGGCTGCAGATAAGGCTGGGTGGTGACTCCTTTATTGTTCCTCCACAGGCCTCTCCCTACAGCCTCTCTCTGTCAGGATAATCTGGATTTCTTACATGGTGGATTATGGCCCCAAAAGGAAGGAAACAAAGGTTCCAGACCTTCTTAATGCCTGGGCTTAGAAGTCTCAGCACATCACTTTATTCATAGGCCCAGCTTAGATATGTGAGTAGGAAACATAAGCTCTGCCTCTTAATGGAAGGGACAGTATATGCACGGGGAGGAATAGAATTGTTTGGGGTCATCTCTAAAGATTAACAAACACACAAGACATCACTATATTGGGAAAAGAAAGAAAGAAAGGATGGAAGGAAGGGGGAAAGAAAGAGAGGGAGGGAGGGAGGAAGGAAGGAAAAAAGAAAAGAGAAAGAAAGAAAAGAAAAGAATTTCCCCAAAAGCCATGCCTCTAAGAAGTGTACTTCTACTAACAGGCTTATTAGGCAGCATGATTACATTAAGAGATGATCTGAAGTACCCTTCCAACTCAGACTACA
The DNA here is from genome assembly GCA_032199065.1 of Smutsia gigantea. Lineage (NCBI taxonomy): Eukaryota > Metazoa > Chordata > Mammalia > Pholidota > Manidae > Smutsia > Smutsia gigantea. Next base: position 4,132 of record JAVSCE010021960.1, on the reverse strand, counting down.
ACACCAAGGGGAGACATTTATACTGACTAAAGTCAATCTATTCTGGCCACACTTCCACATCTTCCTTGAGGGCCACATAACCCCAATTGAGCCTTAATTTATGGAGAATTGGAGAGGGCCAACTGGCCCATTACACAGCACAGTCCTCTCCCACACAATGCAGAACCTTGGAGAATCTGTTAGCTGGATAGGAGGCAAAGGCTAAGTGAGCAAGGGCAAAATTAGTGTATGTAAAGGCTTTGAAAAAGAAAAGTATGTGGCATGGATGGGCAACAGTGGGCAACTAGGAACTTGGCATTAGAAACCCAAGGTTCCAATGATAGTCCTGTTATTTGCTGGCAATGTGACCTGTACAAATCATTGGCGCTCTTGAACCTCCAGTTTCCTTAACTGGACAATGGGGATTCCACGCTGCACAGGTCATAGGATCAAAAATGAAAATAAATGCATGAAAAAAATTTCTTTGTAAATTCTGAAGCACTTTTAAAATGCAAAATATGAAAGCATAAGATGAGTAGTAAGAGACAGAAAAATAGCTTATTATAGGTTATATGAAAAAAAATAGAAACTTAAACACAGTGAAGCCGGAAGGAGCTAAAAAGCACATAAGCCACACAGATGCTCCCCCCAACAAAAAAAAATCTGTTCACTCTAAAAATACACTTTATCTTGCTCTTGTTGTTTATTTTACACTCCCAGTTTCTCTGGTAATTGTTTAAAAAGTTTTAGTTAGCTAGTGCTATTTGCAATACCTCTACAGCTGTATTTAAAGCAGAGATGATCTGTCAAGAGCAGAAGTTATTCCATTACTTAAAGTTCCATAGGTGTTTGCCTCTCAGATCCTAGGGCAATTAGCAGACTTGCACTAATTCGGGACTTGCACTAACATTACAGTTGGCAGGCATAAGACCTCATCAAGAACAATGAGTCACAGGGCAAACTTTTATACAGTGCAGTTAACTCCTTGTCCTTGACTTAGATGAACTGACTGGCTTCTGACCAGATGTAGTGAGGAGGGGAGAGAAGGGAGACAAAAGGGAAGAAGCTATTTCCTCCTGCCTTTGGCACATGGTTCAAAGGGAGTGTTTGCAGATAAACTCTAGGGCCAGCACTGACACATGAGTTTTTACATGCATGTGCAGTGAGGAGTTAGTTGAGGGTGTGCCTGCAGCCCTGTGTGGGTTTTCCCATATCCTTGTTGAAAAATAAAATGCTGTGTTCACCTATCGAGAATGACTCACTTATGGAGCCTCCAAGAATGTGTGTGCAGTCTCCAGGGCTGAGCAAGCATGATGGGGCACTTGCCTGCAGCCAACTGAACAGGATTTAAGATGGTGCAACCGGTAACGATTCCACATTTAAGAAACTGGATTCAGGCTGTGGATGATCTGCCTTTTATCCATTTCACTCAAATTGGCATTATTGTTGATGCCTCCTTGAATAAGTGGGGATGTCAGGATGACTCAAGTTTATATTTTATCATCTGCTCTTGAAATGCATTAAAGGACCAGTCTTAAGAATTCTCTCTCTTCCATATCCAGAACATGTTTCCACTTGAAGAGACAGGATGGTCCAAGGAGCCCAAAAGAGCAAGATCCACAGGTGCATGACAGGCTGGCTCTTGGGGAAAGGACATTCCACTCAAAATTTGACTTGGGAACACAGCATCTAAATTTTATGCAGATGGAAAACCCAGTTTTGACTTATATTACTGGTGCTACACATAAATGTTCTTGAATATGTCATTTATGCATTCAAAGAAGAGACACAAGAAGTTGTAAAATTATTCCTTTAAAAAAATTACTCAGGAGATTCAGGATGGCGGCATGTGAGGTGAGACAGAGAACTCCTCCCAAAACCACCGATAGAGTGAAAATACAGTTAATACAACTAACCCTAAAACAGCAACAGGAAAGAAGGCTGCACCAGACTGCATACAGACCTCACGAACAGAGCAGATGTCACAAAACAGGGTAACGTATGAAAGCCTTGATCCAGCAGGACCTGAGCCCTTCCCCCACCCCAGCTCACTGGTGGGAGGAAGAGAAACGGGGTGGGGAAGGGGGTGGAAGCCTCAGACTGCTGAACACCTGGCCCTGGAGATCTGCTTTGCAAGCAGAAACCTGCATTGTGTGGTGCTCTGGAGAATGGGGAGCTGGAACAGGTGGAGTGCTTGAGAGACACATTCCAGCTATTGGTGGAGGACAGGATCCACACCTGGCTGCTCTGGGACAAAGGAAAGGCAGGCAGTCTGAGAGGCTTCCTAGCAGGGAGAGGCCTGCTGAAGGGGCGGGGTTTGCATGGAGCTACTTGCACAGGAGAAGGGATAGGGCGACAGGTTGTCTGAGTGTGTTTTTCCCAGCAGATTGGGAAAGTTGGGGAGCTTCAGGTGCTCCATCCCCATGGCAGGCTACACAGCTGTAAGCCCCCCACTGTGATACACAGCCTGCCAAGCCTTCCTCCTGGCATGAAAGCACTGGCTTGCAAACGGGCAGTCACTGCAAACGTCATGCCAGCCAGAGGGAGGCCCCGACTACATCAGCTAGAGACGCCGAGCAGAGAGGCTTACACCTGTGTGCTTGGCCCACTGGCTGTGATACTGGAGACAGACACCGCAGACGGGACTCAGAAAACAGATCTTTCCTCCCCCAGGCACCAGCTCTGCTCCCCTAGGACCCCCAACCTCACTCTAGCAGCTGAGCAGCTCCAGAGACTGGAGTTTCTGGGCAATAGAGGGCACCACACAGAAATATGAAACAACAAAAGAACATGGTTCAGACCAAAATCTCACAAACCCCAGAAAAAGGACCAAATGAAACTGAACTCACCAATCTTCTTGAAAGAGAGTTCAAAATAAAAATCATAAACATGCTTATGGAGGTACAGAAAAATATTCAAAAACTCAGGAATGAATTTAAGATGGAGATTCAATCATTAAGAAATTCCATATCTGAAATGAAACATAAAATGGATGGATTTAAAAGCAGATCAGATGTAGTAGAAGAGACATTAAATGGAATAGAAATTAGAGAAGAGGAATACAAAGAAGCTGAGGCACAGAGAGAAAAAAGAATCTCTAAGAATGAAAGAATATTGAAAGAACTGTGTGACCAATCCAAACGGAACAATATTCACATAATAGGGGTACCAGAAGAAGAAGAGAGAGAAAAAGGGATAGAAAGTGTCATTGGGGAGGTAATTGCTGAAAACTTCCCCAATCTGGGGAAGGAGATAGTCTCTTAAGCCATAGAGATGCACACATCTCCCAAGACAAGGGACCCAAAGAAGACAACATCAAGACATATAATAATTAAAATGGCAAAGATCAAGGATAAAGACAGACTTTTAAAAGAAGATAGAGAGAAAAAACATCACACACAAAGGAAAACCCAACAGACTATCATGAGATTTCTCAATAGAAACCTTACAGGCCAGAAGGGAGTGGCATGACATATTTAATGCAATGAAGCAGATGGGCCTCATACCAAGAATACTCTACCCAGCAAGGTCATCATTTAGATTTGAAGGAGGAATTAAACAATTTTCAGATAAGCAAAAGTTGAGGGAATTTACCTCCCACAAACCACCTCTACAGTACATTTTGGAGGGACTCCTATACATGGAAATATTCCTAAGACTAAATAGATATCACCCAAGGGATAGACAAAGAGTACAGAATATGATTCATAACATACAAAGAATGGAGAAGGAAGAAAAAGGAAAAAAAATAGGATCTTTACGTTGTGTTTGTAATAGCATATGAAGTGAGTTAAATTAGACTGTTAGATAGTAAGGGAGTTACCCTTGAACATTTGGTAGCCACAGATCTAAAGCCTGCAATGACAATAAGTACATACTTATTGATAATCACCCTAAATGTAAATGGACTGATTGCACCAATCAAAAGATGTAGAGTCACTAATTAGACAAAAAAACAAGACCCATCTATATGCTGCCTACAAGAGACTCACTTCAAACCCAAAGACATACACAGACTGAAAGTGAAGGGATGGAAAAAGATATTTCATGCAACTAATAGGGAGAAAAAAGCAGGAGTTGCAGTACTTGTATCAGACAAAATAGACTTCAAAACAAAGAAAGTCACAAGAGACAAAGAAGGGCATTACATAAT